>CM046442.1:8492595-8714810 GCA_025506515.1 Flaveria trinervia | reverse complement strand
ATTTCTGTATTGGATCTGCCAGTTGTCACTTTCCGTGATAACAGCAGTGACTGTTGCACTCTATATAAGGAGTGACAACCCATTGTAATCAGTGAGCGATATGAGCAATTGAATGGAATGATTGATTGATTCGATTAGAAATATTCTACATCTATAAACATTCCTAGAAATCAGAAATTCATATTCTCCCCTATAACCTATGCGATCTTAACGTTTACATATATTGTTTGCTTGCTACAATTTGTCTAATTCGTGTTTGTATTCCGCTGCTTTATATTCTGATACATCAACTTGTGATCACTGATCCTGTCAATATTATGTTATGTTATGGTGGTCTTGGAAAACTTTTGATGGTTAGCATATACATTGAATGGGAAGCTATAACTTGATTTGTGATTGTGATTGTCATACACGGTTGAAAACGTATGATAAACTTTCATTGGCGAAACCGGCCTTCATAATAAATCCATGGCTAATGAACTAGCAATGGTTATTAGAAATCATATCACCTTAACTTTCTGATCATTTGTGGTTCTCTTTTATTAGATTGAGAAATCTACAGTAATTGTTATAGTTTTCTAAAATTAATGGTAGCTTAAGAAGGAACTTGATCAACTCTCTTTTAGCATTAAGTTATCTTTTCATAAATCGTATGTCAAATAGATCACAAAAGATTCACCTACATTACTAGGGCTTTGATCTAAGTAGTAATGTCAGCCTAACGTGATCCTAGTCACTATGGAGCAGGATAGACGAGAAATCGCGCCAGCTCATCTTTATAAACATCACATAATTACGTTAATAATATCTTTAATCACCACCAATTCATCACAATTACATAAGTGTAATCTAAATTAATAACCGCCTTACTCACTGAAAAATCACCAAAAGTCTAATCTATCTTGTTCTATTTTTATTTATCGTTATTATGTTTACTTATCATCTTCTAAACCATAAAACTGATAGTCAATTATGAGGGTTGTTGAGTACGCTTAGTGTGTCCACGGATTGATACTCGGTTTTTACCAACACTATATTACCATACGACATGTACACTTGCCTTTTATGTGTGTGGTTTAGTAATAGTAATAACCATTTAAAACTTAATATGTGCTAAGAATCATTATTAAAACATATATACTCTCCGCGCCCGTTAAGTTTTTGGCGCTATTGTCGGGAACACATGTTAGTTTGAAAGATGATTCAAATTTTTGAATATTTTGTTTTATTTAAAAATAATAAAATAAATAGTTTTATTTTTAATAAAAGTTAGTTTTATTTAAAAAATAAAAAAAAATAAAAAAAAATATCATCCACATAGTGCTATCATGGTTGAAAACAAAGGACTAAGCTCTAAAGTTAATGGTTATTGGTTAATAGCGAAATCGATGTACCAACTATGTTTTTCTCAGAGGTGATAAACTTTACCTCATTAAAAACTAAGTGTGGAGAAGGGTCTAGCCAAGGACCCGTAATCAAAACATGGCTCTATGTATTTTTTGTCTGTTTATTTTATTTTGTATACTTAGGACTTTAATTTTCTGCTTTAAATAAATTGGTGATGTTTTAGATTAATCCTGATGTATTCCTTTGAGCTCATTCAAAGCGGCTGTGGAAAAAACGAGCACCTGTATTTGACTCATCATTTTAGGGGAGTTTTCCTTTGTCTTTCTCTACTTAATATTTATTGTCAACACATTGAGGACAATGTGAAGTTTAAATGTGGGGAAGGGTAATACATGCTTGATAACTTTGCTTATAAATAGGTTCAAATTATAATTAAATCTTTTACAAAATGTCACTCTAATTTGTGGATGACACCGGAAACATTTAACAATTTATAAATATACATTTTGAGAAAATAAATAAGCAAATAAAGTAAACCCAATAATCTTAAAAAAAGTTTTTTGTGATATCTTGAAAAGCAAAAAGAGTGGACGAAAATATTCAAACATGTAAAATAAAACACTCATACCCAATTTCATCCAATGTGTGAGCTTATGTTTAAGCCTTAACAAACTTTACATTTATACATTTTTACTTTCATTATGGATATATTGAGAGTGCCTTATGTGGCATGTGAATTAGAACTTGTTTTGGGTATGTATTTCATAACCTTATAAGTGTTTCTTGCATAAAAATGATTTAGGCAATTAGGAAACCTGACATTCATGCCTCTACCATTTTCAAATATCCTTACCCAAACATTGTCCTTATTTAGCCCCGTTATACTTAAACGTTTTCATTTTCCATCATCCAAACCCCAAAGCTACTTACCCATAAAGCCTTCAACAATACCCGTTTTCGTTAAAGATATGTTTTGGCTTATTTCAAAAAAGAAAACTAAAAAAGAAAACAAGAAGAAGAAAACTAGTTCCATCATTTTATGGTATTTCAAGATATGTGTGCAAGAAAAGAAAACTGATATAAAAGATGCCCAACGTGTGGGGAACTGGTTTCATATAGGAAAGTGCAACAAAAACCAAACTGAATCCAAGAATTCGACATTCAAATCCGTTGGGTGCAATTAGGCTCCAAGCCGAACGACGTGTAAAAAGGATAGCTACGTATATCATCGGGTAAGGAGAGGTCCGTTCTTGAAAGTGCAATACGGTCTTGACGATTTGACCATAAACAAGTCCTCAAGTTAGCATATCCCTTCCAGCTTGAGTATTTTATAAGAAACCATTTTGTTGGTTTCCTTTTAGTTTATGAAATAAGCCAAGAGCATTGTTTTTAGCATTTAAGCACTTTTCCCCAAATAATCCATAACTTGAACCCGAGTCAAATTACAACCCATCAAAGACCTAAGATTTATGCAAGTAAATACCTAACATAGGTGGAGATTTGATCCCTTACCAAGCATATGATTTCACACGTATTCATACTAGGCAATCAAGCGTATTAGTCATACTTAATCATATGTATGATTCCATATATATAGCTGAGTGTGAGTGCACCTTGCGAGAAGTGTGATTTTTTACATGTTAAAAATATTTAGAAACCACTCTATTGCTTGAAAGGATATCATTCCACATGTGCCTAATTGTTTATATTGAGTAAACCAAGTTTGCTTATATGGCTTTTAGTGGAGTTGCTATTTTGAGTGATTTTGCTTGAGGACAAGCAAAGTTTAAGTGTGGGGATATTTGATATGATCCAAATTATACATATAAAACACATCAATTTCATATCAATTATTCTAGAAACTGTTACTGAAAATGATGATTTGATACGTAAATTGTTCATATTGTGTTTTCATGCTTGGAAAAGACCATGATGAACAAACAAAGCCTAAATAAGAAGAAAATAAAGAAAACCAAGCTTTGGATTCAAGCTTGGGGTCGTGCTTCATGAGGCACGCCCCCATACCCAGCCTGAAACACCCTCCATGCCTAAATCAATACACCCCTGTGTTTGTTAGTCTGACAGGACAAAAAGTACGGTTCCCCGACCCGAGGCACGGGAGCATGCCCTAGGAGGCACGGGGTCATGCCCCATCAAAACACGAGGTCGTGCTCAACAAACTCTGAGCGTACGAGCCAACCAACTTTTTACGTGCATTGTAATAGCACGGGCCCATGCCTTTTAGGCATGGGGTCATGCTTAAACACTCCAGAAAGCCTATAAATAGGACTTTATTTGCAACTTGAAGAGTAGCTTTTCGGAGGTGAAGTGCTGGTGTTCCCGCTCGGAACCCAACATTTGGAGGTTCTTAGAAGGTTTTGGAGGTTCATTCAATACTTAGAAGAATCTTGGGATCGTTTAACATCATCCACAATGGATCACTGGTTTGATTGTTCTAATTGACCGATGATTTCATTACTATCTTTTATCTTTTGTTGTTCTGTTTAAGCTCCTTATGAGCTAAACTTTATGTGTTATCCTAATTTAATAAAACTTATGTAATTTATGTTGAGCTAATGGTGTGATATATATTTGTTAATGTTATGGTGGTCTTGGAAACTTTTGATGGGTAGCATATACATTTGAATGGGAAGCTATAACTTTATGATTTGTGATTGTGATTGTCATACACGATTGAAAACGTATGATAAACTTTCATTGGCGAAACCGGCCTTCATAATAAATCCATGGCTAATGACTAGCAATGGTTATTAGAAATCATATCACCTTAACTTTCTGATCATTTGTGTTCTCTTTTATTAGATTGAGAAATCTACAGTAATTGTTATAGTTTTCTAAAATTAATGGTAGCTTAAGAAGGAACTTGATCAACTCTCTTTTTAGCATTAAGTATCTTTTCATAACGTATGTCAAATAGATCACAAAAGATTCACCTACATTACTAGGGCTTTGATCTAAGTAGTAATGTCAGCCTAACGTGATCCTAGTCACTATGGAGCAGGATAGACGAGAAATCGCGCCAGCTCATCTTTATAAACATCAACATAATTACGTTAATAAATATCTTTAATCACCCCACCAATTCATCACAATTACATAAGTGTAATCTAAATTAGTATAACCGCCTTACTTCACTGAAAGAATCACCAAAAGTCTTAATCTATCTTGTTCTATTTTTATTTATCGTTATTATGTTTAACTTATCATCTTCTAAACCATAAAACTGATAGTCAATTATGAGGGTTGTTGAGTACGCTTAGTGTGTCCACGGATTGATACTCGGTTTTTACCAACACTATATTACCATACGACATGTACACTGCCTTTTATGTGTGTGGTTTAGTAATAGTAATAACCATTTAAAACTTAATATGTGCTAAGAATCATTATAAAACATATATACTCTCCGCGCCCGTTAAGTTTTTTGCGCTATTGTCGGGAACACATGTTAGTTTGAAGATGATTCAAATTTTTGAATATTTTGTTTTATTTAAAAATAAATAAAATAAATAGTTTTATTTTTAATAAAAGTTAGTTTTATTTAAAAAAAATAAAAAAAAATAAAAAAAATATCATCCACATAGTGCTATCATGGTTGAAAACAAAGGACTAAGCTCTAAAGTTAATGGTTATTGGTTAATAGCGAAATCGATGTACCAACTATGTTTTTCTCAGAGGTGATAAACCTTACCTCATTAAAAACTAAGTGTGGAGAAGGGTCTAGCCAAGGACCCGTAATCAAAACATGGCTCTATTATTTTTGTCTGTTTATTTTATTTTGTATACTTAGGACTTTAATTTTCTGCTTTAAATAAATTGGTGATGTTTTAGATTAATCCTGATGTATTCCTTTGAGCTCATTCAAAGCGGCTGTGGAAAAAACGAGCACCTGTATTTGACTCATCATTTTAGGGGAGTTTTCCTTGTCTTTCTCTACTTAATATTTATTGTCAACACCTTGAGGACAATGTGAAGTTTAAATGTGGGGAAGGGTAATACATGCTTGATACTTTGCTTATAAATAGGTTCAATTATAATTAAATCTTTTACAAAATGTCACTCTAATTTGTGGAAATGACACCGGAAACATTTAACAATTTATAAATATACATTTTGAAGAAATAAATAAGCAAATAAAGTAACCCAAATAATCTTAAAAAAAGTTTTTTGTGATATCTTGAAAAGCAAAAAGAGTGGACGAAAATATTCAAACATGAAAAATAAACACTCATACCCAATTTCATCCAATGTGTGAGCTTATGTTTAAGCCTTAAACAAACTTTACATTTATGCATTTTTACTTTCATTATGGATATATTGAGAGTGCCTTATGCTGTGAATTAGAACTTGTTTTGGGTATGTATTTCATAACCTTATAGTTTTCTTGCATAAAAATGATTTAGGCAGTTAGGAAAACCTGACATTCATGCCTCTACCATTTTCAAATATCCTTACCCAAACATTGTCCTTATTTAGCCTCGTTATACTTAAACGTTTTCATTTTCCATCATCCAAACCCCAAAGCTACTTAACCATAAAGCCTTCAACAATACCCGTTTTCGTTAAAGATATGTTTTGGCTTATTTCAAAAAAGAAAACTAAAAAAAAAAAACAAGAAGAAGAAAACTAGTTCCATCATTTTATGGTATTTCAAGATATGTGTGCAAGAAAAGAAAACTGATATGAAAGATGCCCAACGTGTGGGGAACTGGTTTCATATAGGAAAGTGCAACAAAAACCAAACTGAATCCAAGAATTCGACATTCAAATCCGTTGGGTGCAATTAGGCTCCAAGCCGAACGACGTGTAAAAAAGGATAGCTACGTATATCATCGGGTTAAGGAGGAGGTCCGGTTCTTGAAAGTGCAATACGTCTTGACGATCTGACCATAAACAAGTCCTCAAGTTAGCATATCCCTTCCAGCTTGAGTATTTTATAAAACCATTTTGTTGGTTTCCTTTTAGTTTATGAAATAAGCCAAGAGCATTGTTTTTAGCATTTAAGCACTTTTCCCCAAATATCCATAACTTGAACCCGAGTCAAATTACAACCCATCAAAGACCTAATGATTTATGCAAGTAAATACCTAACATAGGTGGAGATTGATCCCTTACCAAGCATATGATTTCACACGTATTCATACTAGGCAATCAAGCGTATTAGTCATACTTAATCATATGTATGATTCCATATATATAGCTGAGTGTGAGTGCACCTTGCGAGAAGTGTGATTTTTTACATGTTAAAAATATTTAGAAACCACTCTATTGCTTGAAAGGATATCATTCCACATGTGCCTAATTGTTTATATTTGAGTAAACCAAGTTTGCTTATATGGCTTTTAGTGAGTTGCTATTTTGAGTGATTTTGCTTGAGGACAAGCAAAGTTTAAGTGTGGGATATTTGATATGATCCAAATTATACATATAAAACACATCAATTTCATATCAATTATTCTAGAAACTGTTACTGAAAATGATGATTTGATACGTAAATTGTTCATATTGTGTTTTCATGCTTGGAAAAGACCATGATGACAAACAAAGCCTAAATAAGAAGAAAATAAAGAAAACCAAGCTTGGAATTCAAGCTTGGGTCGTGCTTCATGAGGCACGCCCCCATACCCAGCCTGAAACACCCTCCATGCCTAAATCAATACACCCCTGTGTTTGTTAGTCTGACAGGACAAAAAGTACGGTTCCCCGACCCGAGCACGGGAGCATGCCCTAGGAGGCACGGGGTCATGCCCCATCAAAACACGAGGTCGTGCACAAACTTTTGAGCGTACGAGCCAACCAACTTTTTACGTGCATTGTAATAGCACGGGCCCATGCCTTTTAGGCATGGGGTCATGCTTAAACACTCCAAAAGCCTATAAATAGGACTTTATTTGCAACTTGAAGAGTAGCTTTTCGGAGGTGAAGTGCTGTGTGTTCCGCTCGGGAACCCAACATTTGGAGGTTCTTAGAAGGTTTTGGAGGTTCATTCAATACTTAGAAGAATCTTGGGATCGTTTAACATCATCCACAATGGATCACTGGTTTGATTGTTCTAATTGACCGATGATTTCATTACTATCTTTTATCTTTTGTTGTTCTGTTTAAGCTCCTTATGAGCTAAACTTTATGTTTATCCTAATTTAATAAAACTTATGTATTTATGTGAGCTAATGTGTGGATATATATTATGTTAATGTTATGGTGGTCTTGGAAAACTTTTGATGGGTAGCATATACATTTGAATGGGAAGCTATAACTTTATGATTTGTGATTGTGATTGTCATACACGGTTGAAAACGTATGATAAACTTTCATTGGCGAAACCGGCCTTCATAATAAATCATGGCTAATGAACTAGCAATGGTTTTAGAAATCATATCACCTTAACTTTCTGATCATTGTGGGTTCTCTTTTATTAGATTGAGAAATCTACAGTAATTGTTATAGTTTTCTAAAATTAATGGTAGCTTAAGAAGGAACTTGATCAACCTCTTTTTTAGCATTAAGTTATCTTTTCATAAATCGTATGTCAAATAGATCACAAAAGATTCACCTACATTACTAGGGCTTTGATCTAAGTAGTAATGTCAGCCTAACGTGATCCTAGTCACTATGGAGCAGGATAGACGAGAAATCGCGCCAGCTCATCTTTATAAACATCAACATAATTACGTTAATAAATATCTTTAATCACCCCACCAATTCATCACAATTACATAAGTGTAATCTAAATTAGTATAACCGCCTTACTTCACTGAAAGAATCACCAAAAGTCTTAATCTATCTTGTTCTATTTTTATTTATCGTTATTATGTTTAACTTATCATCTTCTAAACCATAAACTGATAGTCAATTATGAGGGTTGTTGAGTACGCTTAGTGTGTCCACGACGGATTGATACTCGGTTTTTACCAACACTATATTACCATACGACATGTACACTTGCCTTTTTGTGTGTGGTTTAGTAATAGTAATAACCATTTAAAACTTAATATGTGCTAAGAATCATTATTAAAACATTATACTCTCCGCGCCCGTTAAGTTTTTGGCGCTATTGTCGGGAACACATGTTAGTTTGAAAGATGATTCAATTTTTGAATTTTTTGTTATTTAAAAATAAATAAAATAAATAGTTTTATTTTTAATAAAAGTTAGTTTTATTTAAAAAAATAAAAAAAATAAAAAAAAATATCATCCACATAGTGCTATCATGGTTGAAAACAAAGGACTAAGCTCTAAAGTTAATGGTATTGGTTAATAGCGATTGATGTACCAACTATGTTTTTCTCAGAGGTGATACCTTTACCTCATTAAAAACTAAGTGTGGAGAAGGGTCTAGCCAAGGACCCGTAATCAAAACATGGCTCTATGTTTTTTTGTCTGTTTATTTTATTTTGTATACTTAGGACTTTAATTTTCTGCTTTAAATAAATTGGTGATGTTTTAGATTAATCCTGATGTATTCCTTGGATCATTCAAAGCGGCTGTGGAAAAAACGAGCACCTATATTTGACTCATCATTTTAGGTGAGTTTTCCTTTGTCTTTCTCTACTTAATATTTATTGTCAACACATTGAGGATAATGTGAAGTTTAAATGTGGGAAGGTAATACATGCTTGAACTGCTTAAATACTTATAAATAGGTTCAAATTATAATTAAATCTTTTACAAAATGTCACTCTAATTTGTGGAAATGACACCGGAACATTTAACAATTATAAATATACATTTTGAAGAAATAAATAAGCAAATATAAATAAACCCAAATAATCTTAAAAAAAGTTTTTTGTGATATCTTGAAAAGCAAAAGAGTTACGAAAAATATTCAAAATAAAATAAAACACTCATACCCAATTTCATCCAATGTGTGAGCTTATGTTAAGCCTTAAACAAACTTTACATTTATGCATTTTTACTTTCATTATATATATGAGAGTGCCTATGTGGCATGTGAATTAGAACTTGTTTTGGGTATGTATTTCATACCCTTATAAGTGTTTCTTGCATAAAATGATTTAGGCAATTAAAAACCTGACATTCATGCCTCCACCATTTTCAAATATCCTTACCCAAACATTGTCCTTATTTAGCCTCGTTATACTTAAACGTTTTCATTTTCCATCATCCAAACCCCAAAGCTACTTAACCATAAAGCCTTCAACAATACCCGTTTTCGTTAAAGATATGTTTTGGCTTATTTCAAAAAAAGAAAACTAAAAAAGAAAAACAAGAAGAAGAAACTAGTTCCATCATTTTATGGTATTTCAAGATATGTGTGCAAGAAAAGAAAACTGATATGAAAGATGCCCACGTGTGGGGAACTGGTTTCATATAGGAAAGTGCAACAAAAACCAAACTGAATCCAGAATTCGACATTCAAATCCGTTGGGTGGCAATTAGGCTCCAAGCCGAACGACGTGTAAAAAAGGATAGCTACGTATGTCATCGGGTTAAGGAGGAGGTCCGGTTCTTGAAAGTGCAATACGGTCTTGACGATCTGACCATAAACAAGTCCTCAAGTTAGCATATCCCTTCCAGCTTGAGTATTTTATAAGAAACCATTTTGTTGGTTTCCTTTTAGTTTATGAAATAAGCCAAGAGCATTGTTTTTAGCATTTAAGCACTTTTCCCCAAATAATCCATAACTTGAACCCGAGTCAAATTACAACCCATCAAAGACCTAATGATTTATGCAAGTAAATACCTAACATAGGTGGAGATTTGATCCCTTACCAAGCATATGATTTCACACGTATTCATACTAGGCAATCAAGCGTATTAGTCATACTTAATCATATGTATGATTCCATATATAAGCTGAGTGTGAGTGCACCTTGCGAGAAGTGTGATTTTTTACATGTTAAAAATATTTAGAAACCACTCTATTGCTTGAAAGGATATCATTCCACATGTGCCTAATTGTTTATATTTGAGTAAACCAAGTTTGCTTATATGGCTTTTAGTGGAGTTGCTATTTTGAGTGATTTTGCTTGAGGACAAGCAAAGTTTAAGTGTGGGGATATTTGATATGATCCAAATTATACATAAAACACATCAATTTCATATCAATTATTCTAGAAACTGTTACTGAAAATGATGATTTGATACGTAAATTGTTCATATTGTGTTTTCATGCTTGGAAAAGACCATGATGAACAAACAAAGCCTAAATAAGAAGAAATAAAGAAAACCAAGCTTTGGAATTCAAGCTTGGGGTCGTGCTTCATGAGGCACGCCCCCATACCCAGCCTGAAACACCCTCCATGCCTAAATCAATACACCCCTGTGTTTGTTAGTCTGACAGGACAAAAAGTACGGTTCCCCGACCCGAGGCACGGGAGCATGCCCTAGGAGGCACGGGTCATGCCCCATCAAAAACACGAGGTCGTGCTCAACAAACTCTGAGCGTACGAGCCAACCAACTTTTTACGTGCATTGTAATAGCACGGGCCCATGCCTTTTAGGCATGGGGTCATGCTTAAACACTCCAGAAAGCCTATAAATAGGACTTTATTTGCAACTTGAAGAGTAGCTTTTCGGAGGTGAAGTGCTGGTGTTCCCTCTCGGGAACCCAACATTTGGAGGTTCTTAGAAGGTTTTGGAGGTTCATTCAATACTTAGAAGAATCTTGGGATCGTTTAACATCATCCACAATGGATCACTGGTTTGATTGTTCTAATTGACCGATGATTTCATTACTATCTTTTATCTTTTGTTGTTCTGTTTAAGCTCCTTATGAGCTAAACTTTATGTGTTATCCTAATTTAATAAAACTTATGTAATTTATGTTGAGCTAATGGTGTGATATATATTATGTTAATGTTATGGTGGTCTTGGAAAACTTTTGATGGGTAGCATATACATTTGAATGGGAAGCTATAACTTTATGATTTGTGATTGTGATTGTCATACACGGTTGAAAACGTATGATAAACTTTCATTGGCGAAACCGCCTTCATAATAAATCCATGGCTAATGAACTAGCAATGGTTATTAGAAATCATATCACCTTAACTTTCTGATCATTTGTGGGTTCTCTTTTATTAGATTGAGAATCTACAGTAATTGTTATAGTTTTTCTAAATTAATGGTAGCTTAAGAGGAACTTGATCAACTCTCTTTTTAGCATTATTATCTTTTCATAAATCGTATGTCAAATAGATCACAAAAGATTCACCTACATTACTAGGGCTTTGATCTAAGTAGTAATGTCAGCCTAACGTGATCCTAGTCACTATGGAGCAGGATAGACGAGAAATCGCGCCAGCTCATCTTTATAAACATCAACATAATTACGTTAATATATCTTTAATCACCCCACCACATTCATCACAATTACATAAGTGTAATCTAAATTAGTATAACCGCCTTACTTCACTGAAAGAATCACCAAAAGTCTTAATCTATCTTGTTCTATTTTTATTTATCGTTATTATGTTTAACTTATCATCTTCTAAACCATAAAACTGATAGTCAATTATGAGGGTTGTTGAGTATGCTTAGTGTGTCCACGGATTGATACTCGGTTTTTACCAACACTATATTACCATACGACATGTACACTTGCCTTTTATGTGTGTGGTTTAGTAATAGTAATAACCATTTAAAACTTAATATGTGCTAAGAATCATTATTAAAACATATATACTCTCCGCGCCCGTTAAGTTTTTGGCGCTATTGTCGGGAACACATGTTAGTTTGAAAGATGATTCAAATTTTTGAATATTTTGTTTTATTTAAAAATAAATAAAATAAATAGTTTTATTTTTAATAAAAGTTAGTTTTATTTAAAAAAAATAAAAAAAATAAAAAAAATATCATCCACATAGTGCTATCATGGTTGAAAACAAAGGACTAAGCTCTAAGTTAATGGTTATTGGTTAATAGCGAAATCGATGTACCAACTATGTTTTTCTCAGAGGTGATAAACCTTTACCTCATTAAAAACTAAGTGTGGAGAAGGGTCTAGCCAAGGACCCTAATCAAAACATGGCTCTATGTATTTTTTGTCTGTTTATTTTATTTTGTATACTTAGGACTTTAATTTTCTGCTTTAAATAAATTGGTGATGTTTTAGATTAATCCTGATGTATTCCTTTGAGCTCATTCAAAGCGGCTGTGGAAAAAACGAGCACCTGTATTTGACTCATCATTTTAGGGGAGTTTTCCTTTGTCTTTCTCTACTTAATATTTATTGTCAACACATTGAGGACTCAATGTGAAGTTTAAATGTGGGGAAGGGTAATACATGCCTGATACTTTGCTTATAAATAGGTTCAAATTATAATTAAATCTTTTACAAAATGTCACTCTAATTTGTGGAAGTGACACCGGAAACATTTAACAATTTATAAATATACATTTTGAAGAAATAAATAAGCAAATAAAGTAAACCCAAATAATCTTAAAAAAGTTTTTTGTGATATCTTGAAAAGCAAAAAGAGTGGACGAAAATATTCAAACATGTAAAATAAAACACTCATACCCATTTCATCCAATGTGTGAGCTTATGTTTAAGCCTTAAACAAACTTTACATTTATACATTTTTACTTTCATTATGGATATATTGAGAGTGCCTTATGTGGCATGTGAATTAGAACTTGTTTTGGGTATGTATTTCATAACCTTATAAGTGTTTCTTGCATAAAATGATTTAGGCAATTAGGAAAACCTGACATTCATGCCTCTACCATTTTCAAATATCCTTACCCAAACATTGTCCTTATTTAGCCCCGTTATACTTAAACGTTTTCATTTTCCATCATCCAAACCCCAAAGCTACTTAACCATAAAGCCTTCAACAATACCCGTTTTCGTTAAAGATATGTTTTGGCTTATTTCAAAAAAAAAAAACTAAAAAAAGAAAAACAAGAAGAAAACTAGTTCCATCATTTTATGGTATTTCAAGATATGTGTGCAAGAAAAGAAAACTGATATAAAAGATGCCCAACGTGGGGGACTGGTTTCATATAGGAAAGTGCAACAAAACCAACTGAATCCAAGAATTCGACAGTCAAATCCGTTGGGTGCAATTAGGCTCCAAGCCGAACGACGTGTAAAAAAGGATAGCTACGTATATCATC
Organism: Flaveria trinervia; assembly: GCA_025506515.1. Classification (NCBI taxonomy): domain Eukaryota; kingdom Viridiplantae; phylum Streptophyta; class Magnoliopsida; order Asterales; family Asteraceae; genus Flaveria; species Flaveria trinervia. Next base: position 8,701,358 of record CM046442.1, on the reverse strand, counting down.
GGGTTAAGGAGGAGGTCCGGTTCTTGAAAGTGCAATACGGTCTTGACGATTTGACCATAAACAAGTCCTCAAGTTAGCATATCCCTTCCAGCTTGAGTATTTTATAAGAAACCATTTTGTTGGTTTCCTTTTAGTTTATGAAATAAGCCAAGAGCATTGTTTTTAGCATTTAAGCACTTTTCCCCAAATAATCCATAACTTGAACCCGAGTCAAATTACACCCATCAAAGACCTAATGATTTGCAAGTAAATACCTAACATAGGTGGAGATTTGATCCCTTACCAAGCATATGATTTCACACGTATTCATACTAGCAATCAAGCGTATTAGTCATACTTAATAATCACATGTATGATTCCATATATATAGCTGAGTGTGAGTGCACCTTGCGAGAAGTGTGATTTTTTACATGTTAAAAATAGAAACCACTCTATTGCTTGAAAGGATATCATTCCACATGTGCCTAATTTTTTATATTTGAGTAAACCAAGTTTGCTTATATGGCTTTTAGTGGAGTTGCTATTTTGAGTGATTTTGCTTGAGGACAAGCAAAGTTTAAGTGTGGGGATATTTGATATGATCCAAATTATACATATAAAACACATCAATTTCATATCAACTATTCTAGAAACTGTTACTGAAAATGATGATTTGATACGTAAATTGTTCATATTGTGTTTTCATGCTTGGAAAAGACCATGATGAACAAACAAAGCCTAAATAAGAAGAAAATAAAGAAAACCAAGCTTTGGAATTCAAGCTTGGGGTCGTGCTTCATGAGGCACGCCCCCATACTCAGCCTGAAACACCCTCCATGCCTAAATCAATACACCCCTGTGTTTGTTAGTCTGACAGGACAAAAAGTACGGTTCCCCGACCCGAGGCACGGAGCATGCCCTAGGAGGCACGGGGTCATGCCCCATCAAAAACACGAGGTCGTGCTCAACAAACTCTGAGCGTACGAGCCAACCAACTTTTTACGTGCATTGTAATAGCACGGGCCCATGCCTTTTAGGCATGGGGTCATGCTTAAAACTCCAGAAAGCCTATAAATAGGACTTTATTTGCAACTTGAAGAGTAGCTTTTCGGAGGTGAAGTGCTGGTGTTCCCTCTCGGGAACCCAATATTTGGAGGTTCTTAGAAGGTTTTGGAGGTTCATTCAATACTTAGAAGAATCTTGGGATCGTTTAACATCATCCACAATGGATCACATGGTTTGATTGTTCTAATTGACCGATGATTTCATTACTATCTTTTATCTTTTGTTGTTCTGTTTAAGCTCCTTATGAGCTAAACTTTATGTTTATCCTAATTTAATAAAACTTATGTAATTTATGTTGAGCTAATGGTGTGATATATATTATGTTAATGTTATGGTGGTCTTGGAAAACTTTGATATGGTAGCATATACATTTGAATGGGAAGCTATAACTTTATGATTTGTGATTGTGATTGTCATACACGGTTGAAAACGTATGATAAACTTTCATTGGCGAAACCGGCCTTCATAATAAATCCATGGCTAATGAACTAGCAATGGTTATTAGAAATCATATCACCTTAACTTTCTGATCATTTGTGGGTTCTCTTTTATTAGATTGAGAAATCTACAGTAATTGTTATAGTTTTCTAAAATTAATGGTAGCTTAAGAAGGAACTTGATCAACTCTCTTTTTAGCATTAAGTTATCTTTTCATAAATCGTATGTCAAATAGATCACAAAAGATTCACCTACATTACTAGGGCTTTGATCTAAGTAGTAATGTCAGCCTAACGTGATCCTAGTCACTATGGAGCAGGATAGACGAGAAATCGCGCCAGCTCATCTTTATAAACATCAACATAATTACGTTAATAAATATCTTTAATCACCCCACCAATTCATCACAATTACATAAGTGTAATCTAAATTAGTATAACCGCCTTACTTCACTGAAAGAATCACCAAAAGTCTTAATCTATCTTGTTCTATTTTTATTTATCGTTATTATGTTTAACTTATCATCTTCTAAACCATAAACTGATAGTCAATTATGAGGGTTGTTGAGTACGCTTAGTGTGTCCACGGATTGATACTCGGTTTTTACCAACACTATATTACCATACGACATGTACACTTGCCTTTTATGTGTGTGGTTTAGTAATAGTAATAACCATTTAAAACTTAATATGTGCTAAGAATCATTATTAAACATATATACTCTCCGCGCCCGTTAAGTTTTTGGCGCTATTTTCGGGAACACATGTTAGTTTGAAAGATGATTCAAATTTTTGAATATTTTGTTTTATTTAAAAATAAATAAAATAAATAGTTTTATTTTTAATAAAAGTTAGTTTTATTTAAAAAAAAAAACAAATAAAAAAAATATCATCCACATAGTGCTATGATGTTGAAAACAAAGGACTAAGCTCTAAAGTTAATGGTTATTGGTTAATAGCGAAATCGATGTACCAACTATGTTTTTCTCAGAGGTGATAACCTTTACCTCATTAAAAACTAAGTGTGGAGAAGGGTCTAGCCAAGGACCCGTAATCAAACATGGCTCTATGTATTTTTTGTCTGTTTATTTTATTTTGTATACTTAGGACTTTAATTTTCTGCTTTAAATAAATTGGTGATGTTTTAGATTAATCCTGATGTATTCCTTTGAGCTCATTCAAAGCGGCTGTGGAAAAAACGAGCACCTGTATTTGACTCATCATTTTAGGGGAGTTTTCCTTTGTCTTTCTCTACTTAATATTTATTGTCAACACATTGAGGACAATGTGAAGTTTAAATGTGGGGAAGGGTAATACATGCTTGATACTTTGCTTATAAATAGGTTCAAATTATAATTAAATCTTTTACAAAATGTCACTCTAATTGTGGAAATGACACCGGAAACATTTAACAATTTATAAATATACATTTTGAAGAAATAAATAAGCAAATAAAGTAAACCCAAATAATCTTAAAAAAAGTTTTTTGTGATATCTTGAAAAGCAAAAAGATGGACGAAAATATTCAAACATGTAAAATAAAACACTCATACCCAATTTCATCCAATGTGTGAGCTTATGTTTAAGCCTTAAACAAACTTTACATTTATGCATTTTACTTTCATTATGGATATATTGAGAGTGCCTTATGTGGCATGTGAATTAGAACTTGTTTTGGGTATGTATTTCATAACCTTATAAGTGTTTCTTGCATAAAATGATTTAGGCAATTAGGAAAACTTGACATTCATGCCTCTGCCATTTTCAAATATCCTTACCCAAACATTGTCCTTATTTAGCCTCGTTATACTTAAACGTTTTCATTTTCCATCATCCAAACCCCAAAGCTACTTAACCATAAATCCTTCAACAATACCCGTTTTCGTTAAAGATATGTTTTGGCTTATTTCAAAAAAAGAAAACTAAAAAAAGAAAAACAAGAAGAAGAAAACTAGTTCCATCATTTTATGGTATTTCAAGATATGTGTGCAAGAAAAGAAAACTGATATGAAAGATGCCCAACGTGTGGGGAACTGGTTTCATAGGAAAGTGCAACAAAAACCAAACTGAATCCAAGAATTCGACATTCAAATCTCTTGGGTGCAATTAGGCTCCAAGCCGAACGACGTGTAAAAAGGATAGCTACGTATATCATCGGGTTAAGGAGGAGGTCCGGTTCTTGAAAGTGCAATACGTCTTGACGATCTGACCATAAACAAGTCCTCAAGTTAGCATATCCCTTCCAGCTTGAGTATTTTATAAGAAACCATTTTGTTGGTTTCCTTTTAGTTTATGAAATAAGCCAAGAGCATTGTTTTTAGCATTTAAGCACTTTTCCCCAAATAATCCATAACTTGAACCCGAGTCAAATTACAACCCATCAAAGACCTAATGATTTATGCAAGTAAATACCTAACATAGGTGGAGATTTGATCCCTTACCAAGCATATGATTTCACACGTATTCATACTAGGCAATCAAGCGTATTAGTCATACTTAATCATATGTATGATTCCATATATATAGCTGAGTGTGAGTGCACCTTGCGAGAAGTGTGATTTTTTACATGTTAAAAATATTTAGAAACCACTCTATTGCTGGAAAGGATATCATTCCACATGTGCCTAATTGTTATATTTGAGTAAACCAAGTTTGCTTATATGGCTTTTAGTGGAGTTGCTATTTGAGTGATTTTGCTTGAGGACAAGCAAAGTTTAAGTGTGGGGATATTTGATATGATCCAAATTATACATATAAAACACATCAATTTCATATCAATTATTCTAGAAACTGTTACTGAAAATGATGATTTGATACGTAAATTGTTCATATTGTGTTTTCATGCTTGGAAAAGACCATGATGAACAAACAAAGCCTAAATAAGAAGAAAATAAAGAAAACCAAGCTTTGGAATTCAAGCTTGGGTCGTGCTTCATGAGGCACGCCCCCATACCCAGCCTGAAACACCCTCCATGCCTAAATCAATACACCCCTGTGTTTGTTAGTCTGACAGGACAAAAAGTACGGTTCCCCGACCCGAGGCACGGGAGCATGCCCTAGGAGGCACGGGGTCATGCCCCATCAAAAACACGAGGTCGTGCTCAACAAACTCTGAGCGTACGAGCCAACCAACTTTTTACGTGCATTGTAATAGCACGGGCCCATGCCTTTTAGGCATGGGGTCATGCTTAAACACTCCAGAAAGCCTATAATAACTTTATTTTTTGCAACTTGAAGAGTAGCTTTTCGGAGGTGAAGTGCTGGTGTTCCCTCTCGGGAACCCAACATTTGGAGGTTCTTAGAAGGTTTTGGAGGTTCATTCAATACTTAGAAGAATCTTGGGATCGTTTAACATCATCCACAATGGATCACTGGTTTGATTGTTCTAATTGACCGATGATTTCATTACTATCTTTTATCTTTTGTTGTTCTGTTTAAGCTCCTTATGAGCTAAACTTTATGTGTTATCCTAATTTTGTAAAACTTATGTAATTTATTTGAGCTAATGGTGTGATATATATTATGTTAATGTTATCGTGGTCTTGGAAAACTTTTGATGGGTAGCATACATTTGAATGGGAAGCTATAACTTTATGATTTGTGATTGTGATTGTCATACACGGTTGAAAACGTATGATAAACTTTCATTGGCGAAACCGGCCTTCATAATAAATCCATGGCTAATGAACTAGCAATGGTTATTAGAAATCATATCACCGTAACTTTCTGATCATTTGTGGGTTCTCTTTTATTAGATTGAGAAATCTACAGTAATTGTTATAGTTTTCTAAAATTAATGGTAGCTTAAGAAGGAACTTGATCAACTCTCTTTTTAGCATTAAGTTATCTTTTCATAAATCGTATGTCAAATAGATCACAAAAGATTCACCTACATTACTAGGGCTTTGATCTAAGTAGTAATGTCAGCCTAACGTGATCCTAGTCACTATGGAGCAGGATAGACGAGAAATCGCGCCAGCTCATCTTTATAAACATCAACATAATTACGTTAATAATATCTTTAATCACCCCACCAATTCATCACAATTACATAAGTGTAATCTAAATTAGTATAACCGCCTTACTTCACTGAAAGAATCACCAAAAGTCTTAATCTATCTTGTTCTATTTTTATTTATCGTTATTATGTTTAACTTATCATCTTCTAAACCATAAAACTGATAGTCAATTATGAGGGTTGTTGAGTACGCTTAGTGTGTCCACGGATTGATACTCGGTTTTTACCAACACTATATTACCATACGACATGTACACTTGCCTTTTATGTGTGTGGTTTAGTAATAGTAATAACCATTTAAAACTTAATATGTGCTAAGAATCATTATTAAAACATATATACTCTCCGCGCCCGTTAAGTTTTTGGCGCTATTGTCGGGAACACATGTTAGTTTGAAAGATGATTCAAATTTTTGAATATTTTTTTTATTTAAAAATAAATAAAATAAATAGTTTTATTTTTAATAAAAGTTAGTTTTATTTAAAAAAAATAAAAAAAATAAAAAAAATATCATCCACATAGTGCTATCATGGTTGAAAACAAAGGACTAAGCTCTAAAGTTAATGGTTATTGGTTAATAGCGAAATCGATGTACCAACTATGTTTTTCTCAGAGGTGATAAACCTTTACCTCATTAAAAACTAAGTGTGGAGAAGGGTCTAGCCAAGGACCCGTAATCAAAACATGGCTCTATGTATTTTTTGTCTGTTTATTTTATTTTGTATACTTAGGACTTTAATTTTCTGCTTTAAATAAATTGGTGATGTTTTAGATTAATCCTGATGTATTCCTTTGAGCTCATTCAAAGCGGCTGTGGAAAAAACGAGCACCTGTATTTGACTCATCATTTTAGGGGAGTTTTCCTTTGTCTTTCTCTACTTAATATTTATTGTCAACACATTGAGGACAATGTGAAGTTTAAATGTGGGGAAGGGTAATACATGCTTGATACTTTGCTTATAAATAGGTTCAAATTATAATTAAATCTTTTACAAAATGTCACTCTAATTTGTGGAAATGACACTGGAAACATTTAACAATTTATAAATATACATTTTGAAGAAATAAATAAGCAAATAAAGTAAACCCAAATAATCTTAAAAAAGTTTTTTGTGATATCTTGAAAAGCAAAAAGAGTGCGAAAATATTCAAACATGTAAAAAAAACACTCATACCCAATTTCATCCAATGTGTGAGCTTATGTTTAAGCCTTAAACAAACTTTACATTTATGCATTTTTACTTTCATTATGGATATATTGAGAGTGCCTTATGTGGCATGTGAATTAGAACTTGTTTTGGGTATGTATTTCATAACCTTATAAGTGTTTCTTGCATAAAAATGATTTAGGCAATTAGGAAAACCTGACATTCATGCCTCTACCATTTTCAAATATCCTTACCCAAACATTGTCCTTATTTAGCCCCGTTATACTTAAACGTTTTCATTTTCCATCATCCAAACCCAAAGCTACTTAACCATAAAGCCTTCAACAATACCCTTTTCGTTAAAGATATGTTTTGGCTTATTTCAAAAAAGAAAACTAAAAAAAAGAAAACAAGAAGAAGAAACTAGTTCCATCATTTTATGGTATTTCAAGATATGTGTGCAAGAAAAAAAACTGATATGAAAGATGCCCAACGTGTGGGGAACTGGTTTCATATAGGAAAGTGCAACAAAAACCAAACTGAATCCAAGAATTCGACATTCAAATCCGTTGGGTGCAATTAGGCTCCAAGCCGAACGACGTGTAAAAAAGGATAGCTACGTATATCATCGGGTTAAGGAGGAGGTCCGGTTCTTGAAAGTGCAATACGGTCTTGACGATCTGACCATAAACAAGTCCTCAAGTTAGCATATCCCTTCCAGCTTGAGTATTTTATAAGAAACCATTTTGTTGGTTTCCTTTTAGTTTATGAAATAAGCCAAGAGCATTGTTTTTAGCATTTAAGCACTTTTCCCCAAATAATCCATAACTTGAACCCGAGTCAAATTACAACCCATCAAAGACCTAATGATTTATGCAAGTAAATACCTAACATAGGTGGAGATTTGATCCCTTACCAAGCATATGATTTCACACGTATTCATACTAGGCAATCAAGCGTATTAGTCATACTTAATCATATGTATGATTCCATATATATAGCTGAGTGTGAGTGCACCTTGCGAGAAGTGTGATTTTTTACATGTTAAAAATATTTAGAAACCACTCTATTGCTTGAAAGGATATCATTCCACATGTGCCTAATTGTTTATATTTGAGTAAACCAAGTTTGCTTATATGGCTTTTAGTGGAGTTGCTATTTTGAGTGATTTTGCTTGAGGACAAGCAAAGTTTAAGTGTGGGGATATTTGATATGATCCAAATATACATATAAAACCATCAATTTCATATCAATTATTCTAGAAACTGTTACTGAAAATGATGATTTGATACGTAAATTGTTCATATTGTGTTTTCATGCTTGGAAAAGACCATGATGAACAAACAAAGCCTAAATAAGAAGAAAATAAAGAAAACCAAGCTTTGGAATTCAAGCTTGGGGTCGTGCTTCATGAGGCACGCCCCCATACCCAGCCTGAAACACCCTCCATGCCTAAATCAATACACCCCTGTGTTTGTTAGTCTGACAGGACAAAAAGTACGGTTCCCCGACCCGAGGCACGGGAGCATGCCCTAGGAGGCACGGGGTCATGCCCCATCAAAAACACGAGGTCGTGCTCAACAAACTCTGAGCGTACGAGCCAACCAACTTTTTACGTGCATTGTAATAGCACGGGCCCATGCCTTTTAGGCATGGGGTCATGCTTAACACTCCAGAAAGCCTATAAATAGGACTTTATTTGCAACTTGAAGAGTAGCTTTTCGGAGGTGAAGTGCTGGTGTTCCCTCTCGGGAACCCAACATTTGGAGGTTCTTGAAGGTTTTGGAGGTTCATTCAATACTTAGAAGAAGCTTGGGATCGTTTAACATCATCCACAATGGATCACTGGTTTGATTGTTCTAATTGACCGATGATTTCATTACTATCTTTTATCTTTTGTTGTTCTGTTTAAGCTCCTTATGAGCTAAACTTTATGTTTTCCTAATTTAATAAAACTTATGTAATTTATGCTGAGCTAATGGTGTGATATATATTATGTTAATGTTATGGTGGTCTTGGAAAACTTTTGATGGGTAGCATATACATTTGAATGGGAAGCTATAACTTTATGATTTGTGATTGTGATTGTCATACACGGTTGAAAACTTATGATAAACTTTCATTGGCGAAACCGGCCTTCATAATAAATCCATGGCTAATGAACTAGCAATGGTTATTAGAAATCATATCACCTTAACTTTCTGATCATTTGTGGGTTCTCTTTTATTAGATTGAGAAATCTACAGTAATTGTTATAGTTTTCTAAAATTAATGGTAGCTTAAGAAGGAACTTGATCAACTCTCTTTTTAGCATTAAGTTATCTTTTCATAAATCGTATGTCAAATAGATCACAAAAGATTCACCTACATTACTAGGGCTTTGATCTAAGTAGTAATGTCAGCCTAACGTGATCCTAGTCACTATGGAGCAGGATAGACGAGAAATCGCGCCAGCTCATCTTTATAAACATCAACATAATTACGTTAATAAATATCTTTAATCACCCCACCAATTCATCACAATTACATAAGTGTAATCTAAATTAGTATAACCGCCTTACTTCACTGAAAGAATCACCAAAAGTCTTAATCTATCTTGTTCTATTTTTATTTATCGTTATTATGTTTAACTTATCATCTTCTAAACCATAAAACTGATAGTCAAATATGAGGTTGTTGAGTACGCTTAGTGTGTCCACGGATTGATACTCGGTTTTTACCAACACTATTACCATACGACATGTACACTTGCCTTTTATGTGTGTGGTTTAGTAATAGTAATAACCATTTAAAACTTAATATGTGCTAAGAATCATTATTAAAACATATATACTCTCTGCGCCCGTTAAGTTTTTGGCGCTATTGTCGGGAACACATGTTAGTTTGAAAGATGATTCAAATTTTTGAATATTTTGTTTTATTTAAAAATAAATAAAATAAATAGTTTTATTTTTATAAAAGTTAGTTTTATTTAAAAAAAATAAAAAAAATAAAAAAAATATCATCCACATAGTGCTATCATGGTTGAAAACAAAGGACTAAGCTCTAAAGTTAATGGTTATTGGTTAATAGCGAAATCGATGTACCAACTATGTTTTTCTCAGAGGTGATAAACCTTTACCTCATTAAAAACTAAGTGTGGAGAAGGGTCTAGCCAAGGACCCGTAATCAAAACATGGCTCTATGTATTTTTTGTCTGTTTATTTTATTTTGTATACTTAGGACTTTAATTTTCTGCTTTAAATAAATTGGTGATGTTTTAGATTAATCCTGATGTATTCCTTTGAGCTCATTCAAAGCGGCTGTGGAAAAAACGAGCACCTGTATTTGACTCATCATTTTAGGGGAGTTTTCCTTTGTCTTTCTCTACTTAATATTTATTGTCAACACATTGAGGACAATGTGAAGTTTAAATGTCGGGAAGGGTAATACATGCTTGATACTTTGCTTATAAATAGGTTCAAATTATAATTAAATCTTTTACAAAATGTCACTCTAATTTGTGGAAATACACCGGAAACATTTAACAATTTATAAACACATTTTGAAGAAATAATAAGCAAATAAAGTAAACCCTAATAATCTTAAAAAGAGTTTTTTGTGATATCTTGAAAAGCAAAAAGAGTGGACGAAAATATTCAAACATGTAAAATAAAACACTCATACCCAATTTCATCCAATGTGTGAGCTTTTGTTTAAGCCTTAAACAAACTTTACATTTATGCATTTTTACTTTCATTATGGATATATTGAGAGTGCCTTATGTGGCATGTGAATTAGAACTTGTTTTGGGTATGTATTTCATAACCTTATAAGTGTTTCTTGCATAAAATGATTTAGGCAATTAGGAAAACCTGACATTCATGCCTCTACCATTTTCAAATATCCTTACCCAAACATTGTCCTTATTTAGCCCCGTTATACTTAAACGTTTTCATTTTCCATCATCCAAACCCCAAAGCTACTTAACCATAAAGCCTTCAACAATACCCGTTTTCGTTAAAGATATGTTTTGGCTTATTTCAAAAAAAGAAAACTAAAAAAAGAAAAACAAGAAGAAGAAACTAGTTCCATCATTTTATGGTATTTCAAGATATGTGTGCAAGAAAAGAAAACTGATATGAAAGATGCCCAACGTGTGGGGAACTGGTTTCATATAGGAAAGTGCAACAAAAACCAAACTGAATCCAAGAATTCAACATTCAAATCCGTTGGGTGCAATTAGGCTCCAAGCCGAACGACGTGTAAAAAAGGATAGCTCGTATATCATCGGGTTAAGGAGGAGGTCCGGTTCTTGAAAGTGCAATACGGTCTTGACGATCTGACCATAAACAAGTCCTCAAGTTAGCATATCCCTTCCAGCTTGAGTATTTTATAAGAAACCATTTTGTTGGTTTCCTTTTAGTTTATGAAATAAGCCAAGAGCATTGTTTTTAGCATTTAAGCACTTTTCCCCAAATAATCCATAACTTGAACCCGAGTCAAATTACAACCCATCAAAGACCTAATGATTTATGCAAGTAAATACCTAACATAGGTGGAGATTTGATCCCTTACCAAGCATATGATTTCACACGTATTCATACTAGGCAATCAAGCGTATTAGTCATACTTAATCATATGTATGATTCCATATATATAGCTGAGTGTGAGTGCACCTTGCGAGAAGTGTGATTTTTTACATGTTAAAAATATTTAGAAACCACTCTATTGCTTGAAAGGATATCATTCCACATGTGCCTAATTGTTTATATTTGAGTAAACCAAGTTTGCTTATATGGCTTTTAGTGGAGTTGCTATTTGAGTGATTTTGCTTGAGGACAAGCAAAGTTTAAGTGTGGGGATATTTGATATGATCCAAATTATACATATAAAACACATCAATTTCATATCAATTATTCTAGAAACTGTTACTGAAAATGATGATTTGATACGTAAATTGTTCATATTGTGTTTTCATGCTTGGAAAAGACCATGATGAACAAACAAAGCCTAAATAAGAAGAAAATAAAGAAAACCAAGCTTTGGAATTCAAGCTTGGGGTCGTGCTTCATGAGGCACGCCCCCATACCCAGCCTGAAACACCCTCCATGCCTAAATCAATACACCCCTGTGTTTGTTAGTCTGACAGGACAAAAAGTACGGTTCCCCGACCCGAGGCACGGGAGCATGCCCTAGGAGGCACGGGTCATGCCCCATCAAAAACACGAGGTCGTGCTCAACAAACTCTGAGCGTACGAGCCAACCAACTTTTTACGTGCATTGTAATAGCACGGGCCCATGCCTTTTAGGCATGGGGTCATGCTTAAACACTCCAGAAAGCCTATAAATAGGACTTTATTTGCAACTTGAAGAGTAGCTTTTCGGAGGTGAAGTGCTGGTGTTCCCTCTCGGGAACCAACATTTGGAGGTTCTTAGAAGGTTTTGGAGGTTCATTCAATACTTAGAAGAATCTTGGGATCGTTTAACATCATCCACAATGGATCACTGGTTTGATTGTTCTAATTGACCGATGATTTCATTACTATCTTTTATCTTTTGTTGTTCTGTTTAAGCTCCTTATGAGCTAAACTTTATGTGTTATCCTAATTTAATAAAACTTATGTAATTTATGCTGAGCTAATGGTGTGATAATATTATGTTAATGTTATGGTGGTCTTGGAAACTTTTGATGGGTAGCATATACATTTGAATGGGAAGCTATAACTTTATGATTTGTGATTGTGATTGTCATACACGGTTGAAAACGTATGATAAACTTTCATTGGCGAAACCGGCCTTCATAATAAATCCATGGCTAATGAACTAGCAATGGTTATTAGAAATCATATCACCTTAACTTTCTGATCATTTGTGGGTTCTCTTTTATTAGATTGAGAAATCTACAGTAATTGTTATAGTTTTCTAAAATTAATGGTAGCTTAAGAAGGAACTTGATCAACTCTCTTTTTAGCATTAAGTTATCTTTTCATAAATCGTATGTCAAATAGATCACAAAAGATTCACCTACATTACTAGGGCTTTGATCTAAGTAGTAATGTCAGCCTAACGTGATCCTAGTCACTATGGAGCAGGATAGACGAGAAATCGTGCCAGCTCATCTTTATAAACATCAACATAATTACGTTAATAAATATCTTTAATCACCCCACCAATTCATCACAATTACATAAGTGTAATCTAATTAGTATAACCGCCTTACTTCACTGAAAGAATCACCAAAAGTCTTAATATATCTTGTTCTATTTTTATTTATCGTTATTATGTTTAACTTATCATCTTCTAAACATAAAACTGATAGTCAATTATGAGGGTTGTTGAGTACGCTTAGTGTGTCCACGGATTGATACTCGGTTTTTACCAACACTATATTACCATACGACATGTACACTTGCCTTTTAGTGTGTGGTTTAGTAATAGTAATAACCATTTAAAACTTAATATGTGCTAAGAATCATTATTAAAACATATATACTCTCCGCGCCCGTTAAGTTTTTGGCGCTATTGTCGGGAACACATGTTAGTTTGAAAGATGATTCAAATTTTTGAATATTTTGTTTTATTTAAAAATAAATAAAATAATAGTTTTATTTTTAATAAAAGTTAGTTTTATTTAAAAAAAATAAAAAATAAAAAAAAATATCATCCACATAGTGCTATCATGGTTGAAAACAAGGACTAAGCTCTAAAGTTAATGGTTATTGGTTAATAGCGAAATCGATGTACCAACTATGTTTTTCTCAGAGGTGATAAACCTTTACCTCATTAAAAACTAAGTGTGGAGAAGGGTCTAGCCAAGGACCCGTAATCAAAACATGGCTCTATGTATTTTTTGTCTGTTTATTTTATTTTGTATACTTAGGACTTTAATTTTCTGCTTAAATAAATTGGTGATGTTTTAGATTAATCCTGATGTATTCCTTTGAGCTCATTCAAAGCGGCTGTGGAAAAAACGAGCACGTGTATTTGACTCATCATTTTAGGGGAGTTTTCCTTTGTCTTTCTCTACTTAATATTTATTGTCAACACATTGAGGACAATGTGAAGTTTAAATGTGGGAAGGGTAATACATGCTTGATACTTTGCTTATAAATAGGTTCAAATTATAAAAATCTTTTACAAAATGTCACTCTAATTTGTGAAATGACACTGGAAACATTTAACAATTTATAAATATACATTTTGAAGAAATAAATAAGCAAATAAAGTAAACCCAAATAATCTTAAAAAAAGTTTTTTGTGATATCTTGAAAAGCAAAAAGAGTGGACGAAAATATTCAAACATGTAAAATAAAACACTCATACCCAATTTCATCCAATGTGTGAGCTTATGTTTAAGCCTTAAACAAACTTTACATTTATGCATTTTACTTTCATTATGGATATATTGAGAGTGCCTTATGTGGCATGTGAATTAGAACTTGTTTTGGGTATGTATTTCATAACCTTATAAGTGTTTCTTGCATAAAAATGATTTAGGCAATTAGGAAAACCTGACATTCATGCCTCTACCATTTTCAAATATCCTTACCCAAACATTGTCCTTATTTAGCCCCGTTATACTTAAACGTTTTCATTTTCCATCATCCAAACCCCAAAGCTACTTAACCATAAGCCTTCAACAATACCCGTTTTCGTTAAGATATGTTTTGGCTTATTTCAAAAAAGAAAACTAAAAAGAAAAACAAGAAGAAGAAAACTAGTTCCATCATTTTATGGTATTTCAAGATATGTGTGCAAGAAAAGAAAACTGATATGAAAGATGCCCAACGTGTGGGAACTGGTTTCATATAGGAAAGTGCAACAAAAACCAAACTGAATCCAAGAATTCGACATTCAAATCCGTTGGTGCAATTAGGCTCCAAGCCGAACGACGTGTAAAAAAGGATAGCTACGTATATCATCGGGTTAAGGAGGATCCGGTTCTTGAAAGTGCAATACGGTCTTGACGATCTGACCATAAACAAGTCCTCAAGTTAGCATATCCCTTCCAGCTTGAGTATTTTATAAGAAACCATTTTGTTGGTTTCCTTTTAGTTTATGAAATAAGCCAAGAGCATTGTTTTTAGCATTTAGCACTTTTCCCCAAATAATCCATAACTTGAACCCGAGTCAAATTACAACCCATCAAAGACCTAATGATTTATGCAAGTAAATACCTAACATAGGTGGAGATTTGATCCCTTACCAAGCATATGATTTCACACGTATTCATACTAGGCAATCAAGCGTATTAGTCATACTTAATCATATGTATGATTCCATATATATAGCTGAGTGTGAGTGCACCTTGCGAGAAGTGTGATTTTTTACATGTTAAAAATATTTAGAAACCACTCTATTGCTTGAAAGGATATCATTCCACATGTGCCTAATTGTTTATATTTGAGTAAACCAAGTTTGCTTATATGGCTTTTAGTGGAGTTGCTATTTTGAGTGATTTTGCTTGAGGACAAGCAAAGTTTAAGTGTGGGGATATTTGATATGATCCAAATTATACATATAAAACACATCAATTTCATATCAATTATTCTAGAAACTGTTACTGAAAATGATGATTTGATACGTAAATTGTTCATATTGTGTTTTCATGCTTGGAAAAGACCATGATGAACAAACAAAGCCTAAATAAGAAGAAATAAAGAAAACAAGCTTTGGAATTCAAGCTTGGGGTCGTGCTTCATGAGGCACGCCCCCATACCCAGCCTGAAACACCCTCCATGCCTAAATCAATACACCCCTGTGTTTGTTAGTCTGACAGGACAAAAAGTACGGTTCCCCGACCCGAGGCACGGGAGCATGCCCTAGGAGGCACGGGGTCATGCCCCATCAAAACACACGAGGTCGTGCTCAACACTCTGAGCGTACGAGCCAACAACTTTTTACGTGCATTGTAATAGCACGGGCCCATGCCTTTTAGGCATGGGGTCATGCTTAAACACTCCAGAAAGCCTATAAATAGGACTTTATTTGCAACTTGAAGAGTAGCTTTTCGGAGGTGAAGTGCTGGTGTTCCCTCTCGGGACCCAACATTTGGAGGTTCTTAGAAGGTTTTGGAGGTTCATTCAATACTTAGAAGAAGCTTGGGATCGTTTAACATCATCCACAATGGATCACTGGTTTGATTGTTCTAATTGACCGATGATTTCATTACTATCTTTTATCTTTTGTTGTTCTGTTTAAGCTCCTTATGAGCTAAACTTTATGTGTTATCCTAATTTAATAAAACTTATGTAATTTATGCTGAGCTAATGGTGTGATATATATTATGTTAATGTTACGGTGGTCTTGGAAAACTTTTGATGGGTAGCATATACATTTGACGGGAAGCTATAACTTTATGATTTGTGATTGTGATTGTCATACACGGTTGAAAACGTATGATAAACTTTCATTGGCGAAACCGGCCTTCATAATAAATCCATGGCTAATGAACTAGCAATGGTTATTAGAAATCATATCACCTTAACTTTCTGATCATTTGTGGGTTCTCTTTTATTAGATTGAGAAATCTACAGTAATTGTTATAGTTTTCTAAAATTAATGGTAGCTTAAGAAGGAACTTGATCAACTCTCTTTTTAGCATAAGTTATCTTTTCATAAATCGTATGTCAAATAGATCACAAAAGATTCACCTACATTACTAGGGCTTTGATCTAAGTAGTAATGTCAGCCTAACGTGATCCTAGTCACTATGGAGCAGGATAGACGAGAAATCGCGCCAGCTCATCTTTATAACATCAACATAATTACGTTAATAAATATCTTTAATCACCCCACCAATTCATCACAATTACATAAGTGTAATCTAAATTAGTATAACCGCCTTACTTCACTGAAAGAATCACCAAAAGTCTCAATCTATCTTGTTCTATTTTTATTTATCGTTATTATGTTTAACTTATCATCTTCTAAACCATAAAACTGATAGTTAGTTATGAGGTTGTTGAGTAGGCTTAGTGTGTCCACGGATTGATACTTTATTCATACCAACACTATATTACCATATGACAGGTACACTTGCCTTTTTGTACGTGTGGTTTAGTATTAGTAATAACCATTTAAAACTTAATATGTGCGAAGAATCATTATCAAAATATATACTATCCCACCCATCAGTTGCCTTTACTTTTATTTATGTTCATATGTATGCATATTCAAGCTTATGAAATTATTGAATAAGAAATGATGGACTCGAGTGTGACAGAACTGTACTTTCAATCTGTTTTAGCATGAACTTAGTGTTACCATAAACCCCCTGATATGTTGCCCACTTTAGGTATATTAAATATAGTTCATGTGTATTGTTATCCATATTGATTTTCATTCATGTAAGAAGAACTTATCAACATATCAATCATACCCTAAGTCATTTCCTTCTTAACCCTTAGAATGCAATATATCTAAAGTAAGACATATACTATCATTTTCTATGTGAATAGAAGATTTATTTTTCTTAACCTTTTATCAAAATCAAAATCTTTTAGGTATTTGTCAATATATTTCTAACTCCCTATAAACCAAATATTTTATATCATATTTTCAATTTTTATCCCCCCAATCTTTTTCATTATATTTTTCAACTTTTCTCCTTCTAAAATTATGATATCTACAAAAATAACAATTTTAAACAATCAAATATAGAAACAAAATATTTTTGGTGAAAATTCTTGTGTACTTATCAAAAGTTAATCATTCCTAAAGTTTGGACAAAAAAGTCAAATCCAAAATGATCAAACGCCTTGGTGGAAAAATCAACATTTTTTTCTTCGGATGTGATTAAGATGAATAGGTTTTCTATGAAAATAATTATGGATAAAGTGCATGTGGATGTTGATGTGTTTTATTTTAGAATTTTGTGTAGGATTCTTCATGACATTAAGCAGTAGATAATTATCACACCAGATTGTGGTCTCATAAATACTAAGACATAATCAAGAAGTCTTTTTTGACTCCAAACAATCTGAGAACAACAACCTAATGCAACAACATATTCAACCTCTGTAGTGGATGTAGAAACATAGTTTTGCATCTATATCAAAATCAACCTATTTTCAAGAAATTGACATCTTCCCGTTGTTGATCTACTGTTCAAATTACATCCACTGTAATCACTATTAGTATAAGCATATATATTTAATTTAGAACTTTTAGGATACCAAAATCCAAGTTGTGGTTAGCCTTTAAGATACTTAAAGAATTTTTTGATAGCTTTCATGTGTGACTACTTTGGATTACTTTGATAACGTGCACATTGACAAATAGAAAAAATAACATCTAGTCTGCTTGTAGTGAGATACATTAAGGATCTAATTATTGGTATGTACAAATGTTGTTCAATAGCTTCTTCTGTGACATTAGGAGGAAGGGTAGGATGAGAAGATGTAGGAGTTGGAGCTATCTAGGAGTCTTGAAACTTGTATTTTTTTAGAATAATTTGAGCAAATTTTTGTTGATGTATCAAAATACCGTATACATCTTGTTTAACTTGGATACCCAAGAAAAATAAAAATTTAACCAAGAGAAGTAATCTAAAATTACTTCTTCATCACAGCTTCAAATTGCTTACACGTGCCATCGTTTGTAGTTCTATAGATAATGTCATGAACATAAATTTAAACAAGAATGAGATCATCACCGGTCTTCAATATGAACAAAGTTTAATTGGTGGATCCTCTTGTATGACCATTAGCAAGTAAATGTTTAGTAAGTGTGGCATACCAAGCATGAGGTGCTTGATATAAATTGTAAAAAGCTTAGTCTAATTTATACACATAGTCAGGATGATTTGGAGCTTCAATATAAGGATGTTGACATACGTAGATTTTTTTTTTCATTTCACCATTCAAGAAAGCAGTCTTGACATCCATTTGATAGACTTTAAAGTTCATGAAGGAAGCATAAGCAAGAAAATACTAATTGTTTTAATTCTAGCTACTGGCACGGAGACTTCTTCATAATCTGAGCCTTTAACTTGATAGAATCCCTGTACAACAAAACAAGTCTTATTGCAAACAATAACACCTTTCTCATCCATTTTGTTTGAAGTATCCACTTTGTTTAAATAGACAACTTATCTTTAGGCAGTTCACAGAGATTCCATACATTTAATTAAATTTTTGAATTGCATTAACTCATATTGCATAGCGCCAATCCAACTATTCTCCTTTAATGCCATTTTGATAATCTTGGCATATTATGAGAAATAAAGCATGTATTGATTGCTCCTGATTGACTTCCTGTATGTACACCTTTAGATAATAAAAAGATGATTGTATGAGTTGGATGATTTTTGTGAATCCTCAATTGTGGTATTGTATCTTCAGCAATGATTTATTTAAAATAAGAAATATGAACAACAGGCGTGTTCAAATCAAGACCATCCTCTGGTTGTTAAACAATTGTTTCTTCTTGATGAATATCAAAACCAAAATTTTCTAATGAGATGGCATTAGTAGAAGATTGTATAAAACGAACCAAAAGTATTTTTTACTGAAAAACCTAGTGTAGAAGATGTAGATGATTTTGAAGACTAAAGAACATTTTCAATAGTAGGTTCTTGTTCTATTTAGAATCAGAAGCTTCTGAGTGAACATGATCAACATCATAAATTGTGTCTGAATCTAGTGTAGAGTGTGTTAGGACCGTGTACATACAGAGTACTAACTAATTCTGCGCGTATACCAAATTAAATAGTGCGGAATCCTATTTGATTGGCGATCCAATCAGGGAGAACATAATTAAGATCAATCTAATGATTAATGAAATGTTATGAATGATTAGAACACGATCAACTTTGATCTATGAAGTTGGAACAGGTTTTCTTGAGTCTCTGGACGGCTAGGGTACGATATGTGCGTAGGTATTCGAATTGTTACAAACTCCCCCTTGGAGCTAGTTTATATCATTGTCTAATAATCTTCTAAAGTCCCAAACTATTTGTTCATGTGTACTATCATTTTCCATAAACACTGAATCAGTATCACAAATATGATCTCATTTCTATTAGCTAGACTGTCCTCCTCCCTTGTTTTTTTTAATTTAATTTTATTTTTTTAAGTACTGAAATTAAAACAACTAATTTAATACTAATTTAACCTATTCTCCCCCTAAAATTCTAAAACCGAAAATGTTTTTGCGTTTAGAATTTTAATAGGCGAAGAAATAAAATAAAATAAAAAATAAGTCTACTCGTCGGACTATGTACTTTCATCATCCTGAATCATTTCACTTTTCTTTTTCACCCGTTGACCTCTAGCAGATATAAAAATCTTGGTTTATCAAAAACTTTTGTGTAGAGGTCAAGGCGTTGAAAGTCCGTATTAATTTTATCAACATCGATTAAATTCTTTTCAAAACAATCGCGTATAAAGTGATATTTAATTCTGATGTGTTTGGTCTTAGGATGTTGGACCGGATTTTTAGTTACGGCTATAGCAACAGAATTATCAACAAATATAGGAGTGTTAGAGAATTTCAAAACATAGTCCCGCATTTGCTGTTGAATCCAGATGATTTGTGAACAGCAGCTTGCAGCAGCAACGTATTCAGCTTCACAAGTTGACAGAGCAACTGATGTCTGCTTCTTACATTGTCACGTGACTAATCTTCTCCCAAAGAATTAACATCCTGTTGAAGTTGACTTGTAGTTCATTTTCTAGCCGCCATAATCCGAGTCGCTATACGCTGTAAGCTCAAAGTCTCGTCATGAGGATACCACAATCCAAATTGGCGCACCTTTCAGATAATGAAATATTCTTTTGACTCCAATGAGATGGTTGACTTTTGGTTTCACCTGATATCTGGAGCAGAGACACATTGCGTACATGATATAAGGTCTTGAGGCAGTGAGGTACATGAGGGATCCGATCATTCCTCGGTACATGGTGGCATCCACCAGATTACCATTTTCGTCGGGTGCTACGTCATGGTTTGTAGCAAGTGGAGTCCTAACTGCCGAAGCATTCTCCATATCGAACCGAATTAGGATATCACCTACATACTTGGTGTGATGTAGAAATATGCCCTTTGCTGTCTGATTCACCTGTAACCCGAGAAAGAACTTCATCTATCTCATGGCACTCATCTCAAATTTAGCTTTCATTACTGCTTCAAACTCTTTACATAGTTCTTCATTCTTGGAACCGAAGATTATGTCATCAACATAAATTTGAACAAGCAGTAAGTCACTATCCTTTTCTTTGATGAATAGTGTATAGTCAATCACACCTATGCGGAATCCGTGTTTCACAAGATGAGTCGAGAGTTTTTCATACCATGATCTTGGGGCTTGGTGGAGCCCATAGAGAGCCTTGTCTAGTTTGTAAACTCTGTCCTGATGATACGAATCCTCAAATCCTTCGGGTTGACTAACATAAACTGTCTCCCTGATTTCACTATGAAGAAATGCGCTCTTTACATCCAGTTGATAAACTTTAATCTTCATGTAAGAGGCATAGGCTAGGAATACGGATTGCTTCCATTCTCGCCACATGTGCAAAGACTTCATTGTAATCAATCCCCTCGATTTGTCGAAATCCTTGAACTACAAGTCGAGCCTTGTTTCTGATTATGACCCCATGGTCATCTTTCTTGCATTTCAAGACCCATTTGATGCCAATGACCTTCGCACCTTCAGGTCTATCCACCAGTGTCCATACACCTAACTTCTTGAATTGAAGAAGTTCTTCTTGCATGGCACTCACCCATGCCTCGTCTTTTAGGGCTTCAATAACATATTTTGGCTCAAATTGAGACACAAAACATCGATACGCACCATCGTGAAGATACCCCTTTTCCAATACCGAGTCATAATCAGCTGAGTATAGCTGATTTCTCATCTGAACTCCAGATCTTACATCCCAATGACATTATCCAGAGGATGGTAAACATTTAAGCATGATCTAGGAGTGGTGGGAACCACTACCTTATTATCCAGATTGTGAACAGCAGGTTCGGTATCTGAGGCAGTGGGAGTATGAGGTTCCGAAGTGTCAGAGGCATCAACATCAGATGCTTGTGTACTTGTAGTAGTAGGAACCTATTCCTCCTGATCCACCTGGCCGTTCTCCACGTCTTTATCATTAGAGGAAGAGTCACTTACTTCCAATGCTCCCCCTGAATGACTGGAGGACTCATGTTGTGAACCTAATGTTGTTGAGTCTTGTGATGGTGTGTTTAAGACATCATACATCATTTTGGTTGCTAACTCATCTTCAGGAGGGGAGAGAAGGATGTTAAAGGACATAAAGAATCCATCATAATCGAAGAAGAATGCAGGTCCTTGGCAGCAAGGGGGTGGTGTATCTCTGAATGTGGACGTTGCACCACACTTCTACTTGACCTGTTGAGTTATTGTAAACTCTCTTATTCGGTATGTTGTATCCTAGAAAAACTCCTTCTTCAGCCTTCTCGTTGAACTTCCCTGACTGAGTTTTCTTCAAAGAGTTCATGGTGCTCCAAATGGTTCTCTAGATTAGGTTTCGTCATTCCAGCAACTCGTAACACGTTTTACCATGACGCTTGACCACTAGGACTCGATTTAGGGTGTAACATGCATTGGCAACTGCCTCATTCCACAATTGAATAGGCAGTTTCGAGTCTACTACCATCGTCCGGGCTGTCTCTATCAAGCTACGATTCTTTCTCTCAGCAATGTCATTCATTTGAGGAGTGTAGGCAGATGTGAATTGATGCACAATTCCTTTTTCTTTGCAGAATGCCTCCATCCATTGGTTCTTGAACTCGGTACCATTGTCTGAGCGAACTTGTCATACCTTCAGCTTGTAGAGTGACTCCAATGTAGTTACCAGCTCTTTGAATGATTCAAATGTCTCTGATTTGGATTTCAGAAACATCACCCAAGAGAATCTTGAGTAATCATCCGTAACTACATAGAAGTACAAGTCGCCAGCAATGCTCCTTGTACTGACTGGACCAAACAGATCCATGTGTAGAAGCTCAAGAGGCAACTCAATGGGATTAACTTTCTTAGCCTTATGAGCCTTCTTGGTCTATTTTCCTTTCTTACAAGAAACATAGAAATCCGGTAGTTGGAAGTTCTTAACATTTACTCCACACACTAGATCAGTATGGATCAAGTGATTCATCTTCTGGAGATTTCCCATTCTCCTATGTCAGGAGATGGACTCTTTCTCTGTTGCCCTTGACAAGAAGCATTGCACTTGATGATCAGTTGTGGAGGCTTTGGATAGATCCAAGACGTATGATTCTTTATATCTTGAAGTTGACATGAAGATTTGATCCTCCGGGATTACATAATCCTTCTTCAACACATAGCACTTCTTGTTGTCAAAGACTACCTTAAATCCTTTATCACAGATTTGGGATACAGAAAGTAAATTATTTTGAAGTTGTTTAACATAGTTTACCATATCAAACTTGTTGATACATATGTACCTAGATTGGGGTCTTAATGTAATATGTCTTGATTGTCTTACACTTATGTAATGCTTGGGTATTTAATGAAATGAGAATGTTTGGTTGTGGTTTATAATGTTTAATATTTCATTAATGAGTAGTGTAATGCATATTGACTAGATTATATAGGTTTGTGATTGTTTGAATTGATATGCATAATGTTATAACAATAAATACATTCAAACTTGGTTAAGTGAAGTTCTCATGTGCCTGACTGGACCATGCGCCCCAACAGTGGTCATGCATCCGAATGGCCATGCGACTGAGTGTCAACGCGCCTAAATAGTCCATACGCCTGAACAACTTCATGCGACTAACTTAGTCGCACGACTAAACACTCAGTTGTGCGAATGGATCAACCGCATAGCTCAATCGTACGAATAAACCATGAAAATGGTTCAGTCGCACGAATGAGTAACCCTAACCTATAAATACCACCTAACTCGTGAAAAAACGCAAGCTTGATACACAATTCGACTCCAGACATACCCTAGCCATCCAAAGACATCTAAGATCATACTCCAAGTTCATAGATCGATTCCAAATCGATTCTTAACGTTAGATTCAATACATAATTGTTTCTACGTGTGTTCTCACTGATTGGATCGCCAAAATAGGATTCCGCACTATTTGGTTCGGTATACACGTTATTAGTTAGTACATCGTCCAGTACACAGTCCCTAACAAGTGGTATCAGAGCTTTGGCTCTTGATTATGTGTTGATTCAATCATTTTGATACAAAAATTGTGTTTTTTACTAAAAACGCAATCTTTTGTGTCAAACGGTGTCTTGGACGTCTCCTGACCATAAAGTTTAGTTTTTACGGCATACGACAATTAGGGTTTGTGAATATTCGAGTTCTTACGGCCAAAACATGTTTAACCTATGAATTTTCAAAATTCGGCAAGTTCAGTCGCACGATTGGCTCCATCGAACAATTGAGGTCATTCACATTCCCCAAACATACGATTGGACTCATTCGTACCCTCATTCGTACGACTGAGAACCCTATTCGGACTGTTCAACCGCATTAGTTCATTCGGCCGACTGACTCATCCCCATTAGTTCAGTCGCACGATTGAACCATTCGCCTAGTTTAATCGCCCGAATAAGCCCAATCGCATACCTTCATTCGCACACATAAACAGTTTGTTTAATAGTCAAGTTAAGTGAAATGGAAGACCAGTTTTCAGCTTACACAGCAAGTAGAGACACTTGTATTCAGAATCTACTGCTGTTGGAAAACGAAGTGGGAATTCATAATAAACCCCCGAAGCTTATTACATTAGATGACTACCCACAATGGAAGCAACGTTTCAAAATCTACTTAAATGGAGTAGATACAAATTTGTGGGACGCTATAGAGTCGGGGTACAACATGCCAGTAGGAGTTGATGGTGTCAAACTTACGTTAAGTGGCATGTCTGATGCACAAAAGGTGAAACACAATGCTGAAAAGAAAGTCTACGCTTTGCTTACCCAGTCTATTCTGAAGGATATCTTCCATCAGTACTCGGAGTATACTCAAGCAAAGAAATTATGGGATGAGTTGGAGAAGAGGTATGACGGAAATGCCTCACTCAAGGCCATTAAGGCCAAAGCTTTGAAGAAGGAGTTTGAAAACTTCTCTTCAATGGGAAAGGAAGGCCTAGACGACGTGATCGACAGATTCTACCACTTGATGAGTGAGATACACACTCATGGAGTAACTACGTCGATGGAGGATAAGGTATCCAACTTTGCAGATGGATTACCAGAGAAATGGGCTTCCTTCATTTCAAATATCAGACAGAATGGGATGCTCTCAAAGTTAGATATAAATGACTTCATTCTGAAACTGGGAGAGGAGGAGCTTAGGAAGAAGTATACAGCCCAAAAGGCCAACTATGATCAGAATCCGGTGCTTTACAACACGACTCCTCAGCCCAAGACATCTGGAGCACCACTGTAGACTACCTTGATCTCAAGCTTAGCAAGTCCAGCACAAGCATCTACTTTAGTGCCTGAAACGTCAGGGTTGTCTAGTACCCAGTATATTATACATGAAGCCAATGCAGCAAAATTGAAGACCGATAACTTCGGTAATGTGACTGTTAAGGTGGCCAGAGAACACATGGACCTCTTAGCTGCTGTAGTCCACTCCTATGATGGACTAATTGCTGGAAAGATAGCAAATTGCCACCTGGCAGATGAGGATTATGAACAGGTGGATGAGATGGAGTTGGAACGGATGGATATAATGTGGGCTTTAGCAAGTGCTGTCCGACGAGCGAAAAAGTTTTTCAAGAAGACCGGATAGAACTTGGTTGCAACCAAGGACACGAAATTTGGCTTTGACAAGTCAAAGGTAACCTGTTTCAACTGTGGTGAGAAGGGGCACTTCAACCGGGAGTGTGTGAAGCCAAAGAAGACTGGTAATTACAATCCTTTCTCGTCCTTTAATCGTTAGGACAAAGCCACATCTAGTAGTTCTAGTTCAGCAAGCAAGGACCCTAAAGCCTTGACTACTAACGAGGATGAAGGACAGGACTAGAGCTTTCGGTTCGTCACACCGGAGAGTCCAACATAGCTAGTGTGGAGGACATAGATGATGATTTCGCAAGTGAGGGAGATATAGCCGTAGAGCTTGCGATGTCCAATTCTGAAGACACTGCACATGTGGTCAACCACCTGCCTGAAGAAGAAAAATCTACCCTAATGTCAGAATCACCAGAACCCGAGACAACAGATTCTGCACACAAGGCTGATTCCTCTTCAACATCTCAGGTAAGTACTACTGACCAGTTGTTTAATATTCATGCTTGTTCTGACTGTAATAGACTTAGAGAAAGCATAGATTTAAAATTTGCTAGGTTATTAGATCATAATGATAGCCTAGTAAAGGATTTGGAACTGTGCACTAAAGCTAATAGAGTTTTAAAACAAAATGAGCACAGTTACAAGAAAAAGATAGACCTTTTGAACAAACAGCTTAGGGAAACAGAAGTAGTTGCCTTTAATCAAGCTAATGACATTAGGTACTATCTTAACTCCCTAGAGGACACTAAGAAGAAGAAAGCAGTTTTAGAAGTAGAAGTCAACTCCTTAAAACAAAAACTGCACAATTGGACAAGCTCATCACATATTGTCCAACACTTAGTGAGAGAGAGAAATAACGGGGAGGGATTGGGATACAAAGTGGTTCCGCCACCACCTGAGACCTTGATGAACACCAAAAGTAAACCAATTAGTAATAACCCCATCAAGGATCATGTGGTGACCACTCCTCTTGTTAGTGACCTAGATTCCACAAGTAAATCAATTGAATCTGGCACTAAACAAAGGGAGTCCACTTCAAAGGCAAAAGGAAAGATGCCTTGTGTTAACCTGCAAAAAGAGTTTGAAAAGGTCAATTTAAAGTCACGTTCAAACAAAGTCAAATCAGAACCCAAAAGAGTACTAAACCTAATCAATCACGAGAATCATGTCAAAGTCTAGGTAAACAAGAATAAAAGATGTAAAACCAGGTAAAGCAATTAAGTTTGTAAAACCCGATCATACATCCAACAAAGAAGTGTCTCAATTTAAACAAAATAAGGTCATCCATGTGGCACCTACATCTCCACAAAAACAAATAAACCATAAAGTTAAAACCAGATCTTGCTACAATTGTGGAGAGTACGGTCACATTGCGTCTAATTGTCCTTATTATCAGACACCAAGGAGGAAAGTTAAACTTCCTACATCTAAATCTAGACCTTCTAAGAGGAACTTAGTGACGCCTCCTAAAAGGGATAGCGAATCCAAAGTTCAACCCATCAGCCAGTCGTCTGTTTATCACAAACAGGCCTTACACAAAGCGGGTCAATGGAAAGAAAAATCCACCTCAGCGTCTGAAAATGAGAATAATCAGAAATCTGAGCTTCCCTCAACCTCAAATGGTCAATGGGGTTGAGTTTATGTTGTGTGATGCCTCGGGGAAACCCAAGCCAGTGAAGGGTTGGGTTCCTAACTTGAACTAATGTTTTCATTGAATATGCAGGGTGTTCGCTATAGTGCTGAGACTAACACGTGGATTGTAGATAGCGGAGCATCCAGGCACATGACGGGGAACAGGGCTCTCTTATCAAAATAAGGTCATCCATGTGGCACCTACATCTCCACAAAAACAAATAACCATAAAGTTAAAACCAGATCTTGCTACAATTGTGGAGAGTACGGTCACATTGCGTCTAATTGTCCTTATTATCAGACACCAAGGAGGAAAGTTAAACTTCTACATCTAAATCTAGACCTTCTAAGAGGAACTTAGTGATGCCTCCTAAAAGGGATAGCGAATCCAAAGTTCAACCCATCAGCCAGTCGTCTGTTTATCACAAACAGGCCTTACACAAAGCGGGTCAATGGAAAGAAAAATCCACCTCAGCGTCTGAAAATGAGAATAATCGAAATCTGAGCTTCCCTCAACCTCAAATGGTCAATGGGGTTGAGTTTATGTTGTGTGATGCCTCGGGGAAACCCAAGCCGTGAAGGGTTGGGTTCCTAACTTGAACTAATGTTTTCATTGAATATGCAGGGTGTCGCTATAGTGCTGAGACTAACACGTGGATTGTAGATAGCGGAGCATCCAGGCACATGACGGGGAATAGGGCTCTCTTATCAAACATCAGACAAATCAAAGGAGGGCATGTTTTATTTTCTGGAAACAAAGGGGGGTATATCACAGCCCAAGAGAAGTGGGAAATCAGAAAGTTATGTTGACAAGGTAAACTATGTCCAACAAATACAAAATAACTTACTTTCTGTTTCTCAAATATGTGATAAAGGCTTCAAAGTAGTCTTGACAACAAGAAGTGCTACGTTCTGAAGAAGGACTACGTGATCCCGGAGGATCAAGTTCTAATGTCAGCTTCAAGATATAATGATCTTTATGTTTTGGATCTTTCAAAGGCCACCACAACGGATCGTGAAGTTCAGTGCTTCTTGTCCAAAGCTACTGAAAAGGATTCTATCTCCTGGCATAGGAGAATGGGACAAATAAATCCAATGAAGATGAATCACTTGATCCAGAACGATCTAGTGAGGGGAGTGAACGTCAAAAACTTCCAACTCCCGGATTTTTTTGTTACGTGCAAGAAGGGCAAACAGACAAAGAAGTCTCATAAGGAAAAGAAAGTTCATTCCATAGAACTACCTCTTGAGCTTCTTCATATGGATCTGTTTGGTCCAGTCAGTACAAGAAGCATTGCAGGCGATTTGTACTGCTATGTAGTTATGGATGACTACTCAATATTCTTTTGGGTAATGTTTCTGAAGTCCAAATCAGAAACATTTGAATCCTTCAAGGAATTAGTAACTACACTAGAATCCCCATACAAGCTGAAAGTACGACAAGTGCACTCAGACAACGGAACCGAGTTCAAGAATCAGTGGATGGAGGACTACTGCAAGGAAAAAAGAATTATGCATCAATTTACCTCTGCCTACACTCCTCAGATGAACTGTGTTGCTGAACGGAAGAATCACAGCTTGATAGAGACCGCACGGACTATGTTAGCAGACTCAAAACTACCTATTCAATTCTGGAATGAGGCAGTTGCAAATGCATGTTATACTCTCATTCGAGTTCTAGTAGTTAAACGCCATAGAAAAACATGCTACGAGTTACTACAGTGACATAAACCTAACTTAGAGTATCTCGAGCCATTTGGTGCTCCGTGCACCCTGCTGAAGAAGACTCAGGAGGGAAAATTCAGCGAGAAGGTTGATGAAGGGATCTTTCTAGGATACAACATACCAAACAAGAGA
Organism: Flaveria trinervia; assembly: GCA_025506515.1. Lineage (NCBI taxonomy): Eukaryota > Viridiplantae > Streptophyta > Magnoliopsida > Asterales > Asteraceae > Flaveria > Flaveria trinervia. The sequence continues at coordinate 8,672,483 of CM046442.1, read as the reverse complement.
GTTTACAACAACTCAACGGGTCAAGTAGAGGTGTGGTGTAATGTTGATGTTCAGAGATACACCATACCACCTGCTGGAAAAAGGCCTGCTTACTTCTTTGACTATGATGGATTTTTCAAGTCCTTCAACATACCTCTCTCCATTTCCGAAGACGAGTTGGCAAACAAGATGATGTACGATGTCTTGAACACACCGTCTGAAGATTCAACACTATCCGGTTCACAAAGTCAATCATCTACCAACTCAGGGGGAGCACTTGATGTGAGTGACTCTTCCTCTAATGAAGAAAATGTGGAAAATGATCAGAACAACCAGGATGAACAAGTTCCGACTACCACAAATCCACAAGCATCTGACAGTGATACTTCTAAGCCTTCTGAACCTCAGACTCTATTGCCTCAGATCCAGAACCAATGTTCACAATCTTGATTCTGAGGTGGTTGTTCCAACAACTCCGGGCTCATGTTTAAACATCTATCAACCCTTGGATAATGTCATAGGTGATGTGAGATCAGGAGTTCAGACCAGAAATCAGTTGTACTAAGCTGATTATGCCTCTATGATGGAAAAGGGATACCTTCATGACGGAGCCTATCATTGCTTTGTTCTCATTTGAGCCAAAGTATGTTAGTGAAGCCCTGAATGATGAGGCATGGGTGAGTGCCTTGCAAGAAGAACTTCTTCAGTTCAAGAAGTTGGGTGTATGGATTGTAGTGGATAGACCTAAAGGTGCTAAGGTCATTGGCACCAAATGGGTATTGAAATGCAAGAAAGATGATCAAGGAGTGATCATCCGAAACAAGGCTCGGCTTGTTGTTCAGGGATTTCGAGAAGTTAAGGGTATTGACTACAATGAAGTGTTTGCACCCGTGGCAAGAATGGAAGCAATCCCTATCTTCCTTGCCTATGCATCGTATATGAAGATCAAAGTATATCAACTAGATGTGAAGAGTGCGTTCCTTCATTATGAGATCCGAGAGACAGTGTATGTTAGTCAACCCGAGGGATTTGAGGATCCATATCATCGGCACAGAGTTTACAAACTCGACAAGGCGCTATATGGGCTTCATCAAGCTCTGAGGGCCTGGTATGAGAAACTCTCGATGCATCTTGTGAAACATGGTTTTCGCAGGGGAGTCATTGACTGTACATTGTTTATCAAAGAAAAAGATGGGGATTTATTGCTGGTACAAATCTATGTCGATGACATAATCTTCAGTTCCAAGAACGAAGAATTATGTATAGAGTTTGAGGCAGTAATGAAGGCGGAGTTTAAGATGAGTGAAATGGGAGAGATGAAGTTCTTTCTTGGGTTACAGGTGGATCAGACACCAAATGGGATTTTCCTACATCAGACCAAGTATGTAGTGATATTCTTAGTCGCTACAAACCATGATGTAGCACCCGACGAGAATGGTGATCTGGTGGATGCCACTATGTACCGAGGGATGATTGGATCTATCATGTATCTCGCTACCTCACGACCTGATATCATGTATGCTACATGTTTATGTTCATGATATCAGGCAAAGCCTAAGGTGAACCATCTTATTGGGGTCAAAAGGATTTTTTGTTATCTGAAAGGTACACCCACACTTAGGTTGTGGTATCCTCATGATGATGACTTTGAGCTTACTGCGTATAGCGACTCGGATTACGGAGGCTGCAAGATGAACTACAAGTCTACATCAGCAGGGTGTCAGTTATTTAGGAGAATATTAGTAACCTGGCAGTGTAAGAAGCAGACCTCGGTTGCATTGTCAACCTGTGAAGCCGAATACGTTGCTGCTGCAAGTTGCTATTCACAAATCATATGGATTCAACAGCAAACGCGGGATTATGGTTTGAAATTCTCTTCTACTCCTATCTTTGTTGATAACTCTGCTGCAATTGCAGTCACTAAAACCCAGTCCAACATCCTAAGACCAAACACATCAGAATTAAATATCACTTTATACGTGATTGCTTTGAAAAGAACTTAATCGATGTGGTAAAAATAAACACAGATTTCAACGCACTGACCTCTATACAAAGGCTTTTGACAAACCACATTTTCTATATCTGTTAGAGGTCAACGGCGTTAAAAAGAAAAGTGAGGTCCTTCCTGAAGATGACCATATGTAGTCCGATGTGTCGTGTAAATTTACTTTTATTTTTCAATGCCTTTTAATTTATTTGCTTAATTTTAAGTTGTTTAATTAAAATTGGTGTTATTGTTTTGCCTATTGAAATCCTAAAATGCTAATCATTACAGTTTTAAAATTTTAAGGGGAGAATAGGTTTTGACATTATATAAAAAACAAGAGTGGATGAGAAGTAGCTGATAAAAATAAGATCGTATGTGTGATAACAATTCAATCTTTGGAATATGATAGTACACAAGAGCAAACCATTGGGACTTCAAAAATTAAATTGAAAAAGATGCAAAGCTCAAGAATAAGTCTGTGTAGTCTGAGCAATATAAAATGAAATATGATAGACAAACTAGCTACTATTAAGGTAACACAAAGAAAGTAGACCTAGAGGTTGCTAGACCACAGATGATATGTCGGTAGAATCAACACAATAGATGACTAGACCTTTTTGGTGATCTCAAGATTAAACTAAAATGTTTGACTAGCTGTGGGAAACATATTTTCCCCGGTTAACACAATCAACAAGATTCCAATAAGGGGTGATGAGCAAAATAAACGCCACAAATGTGTGCATAAGACCAAAGCATGAGCAAAAGCACATAAGAAATGCAAATACAATCAAACTGATAACCTATGTTGTTGGTGAGATCTATGCAAAAAGAATGAATTGCTCAAACAAGAAGATAGGTTATGTGCCTCTCTGCTGTGCGGTGGCACTGACCTGAGGGTAAGCATAACCTATATATTCTAGAATTCATTGTTGTTTGCCGCCTCTCTGCTGTGCGGTGGCACTGACCTGAGGCTTGGCTTCTCTTTGAAAGTTCTAAGAATAGTTTCTTCTTGAATACTACCCTGAGACCGCTCAAAAATCTCTTGAGGAATGTTGATTACCATATAAGTGTGGAATCCACAAATGCTTGTTGAAATAAACAAACCTTAAACAATCACCAATCTGTGTTGAAAGTCTGTGTATGGATATAAGAGGACAAGTATACTGACAATTATTGTGGCTACAATTCTTCAAAGTTCAAATCAATGTGGGGACCTAGTAGTACTAGTATGATTTCCTAAATTTGCTAAATGACTCTAGATGAAAAACAAGAATAGGGCATCAAAGGTTTTAGATAATATGTCCCGAATGATTTGAATATCTTTTATGATTCCAAATTGAATTGGTCCATGTATGGTCTAAATAAATTGAAGCTGCTTTTTTCCAAAAAAATAATTTTTTGGATTTACATCTTAGGATTTAACCCTCACAAAAAAAACATCTCTTAGTTTTAAGTTTCAGTGTCATTTCCTTCATTTCTGTACAAAGTTTGTCAATTTCAGTTTGTTCAATATCAGACTATGTCATGGAAGTTGATAGGGAACCTTATCATCTAAATGGTCACGTCTGAGGTGACCACACGTGCTTTAAAATAAAATTAGGTCACGTCTAAGGTAACAACATATTTTAAAAGGACCACATCTGAGGTGATCAAAAGTTTTTCAAGTTAAAATGATCATGTCTGAGATGATCCAAGGTTCATAATGTTAAATCAAAAGCTTAAAAGGGTGTAAAAGGTAAAATGGTCATTAAGTCAAAAAACATAAGTATGATTCATTCGCACGACTGGACCATGAGAATGGACCAGTTGTACGATTGGAGGATATGAATGTGCCCAATCACATGATTAACCCACACGTATGGGACATATGTGCGATTGGACCATCAGGATGACTAAAATGTGCTAACTGCATGGATGAAGGTGACCGAATGACCCAGTCGCACGACTGACTTCTAGTTGCACGACTGACTTCTAGTCGCACGACTTAAGGTGACCGACTGTGATAGTCGCACGACTGATCTTCAGTTGCACTAATCAACTATGCGACTGGGCTAAGTCGCACGACTGAATGTAAACCCTAGTATAAATAGAGGGTGAGTCGGTCGCAGTTGGTCATCACTCCCAAATCGCCTCTACATCGCACGAACATACCGTTACTCTACCCGATTTTCATTTGAGCCTTCAAGACGGTTGTTTGTTGTGTACTGACGATTTCTATTGACTATACAGGTATAATGCGGTGCAATCCATGAAAATATCCATCAATTTAACCCCCAAATCGACTGAAATGTACCCTAAAAGAAACCGTGACTTACATTGACAAATAAACTTATAAAACTAAGTCCATTGTGCAAATAAACGTTATAATGTGTTTTGTCTGTGAATTGCGAGTCTAATGAGCCTAACCATAATGTCTAACATTAAGATTGCTCAAAATTTGATTTTGAATTGAACAGTTAGTCTGTCATGCGAATGGACAATCTGATGAACTTCAGTCGCACGACTGAAAGGGACGAATGGCCAAATCACACAGCTAACCATGCGTATAAGTTCAGTCGCACGACTGGGGTAACCACATGAGATAGCATACGTATGAGCTTAGTCGCATGTTAAGTCATACGTATGAGGTCATTCGCACGACTTGATCTCAGTCGCACATTGTCATTCGCCCGACAGAACAGAGAATTTCTTGTTCAAATGATTAAGTTCATTACTTATTGACTGACACTAACGTTTATATTCATTGTGTAACAGATGGCTAATCGCTTGACTATGAGCACCAAGCATAACATCTGTGCTTATCTACATCTGACATCCGGGAATGCAACTGACTTCTCGGGCATTATCACATTTCTATGGAGATCGAGGAACTTCTATGCCATCTCGACTCCTTGCACTCCCTATCGCTCCGTCCAACAGGCTTTCTGGGAAAGCGCTGTGGTGGACAGATCCTCAGAGCCCTATCGCATCAGGAGCTCGATATTTGGAGAGGATATTGAGATCACAGAGGATGATTTTCACCTACCTGGTGGAGAACATAGAGGTAAAGGGCAAGGAGGGCTTTTGTATGTACCCTCGATTCATACAGATGGTCATAGACCAAAAGCTCCCTTCATTGCCAAAGGAGAAGGAGGGTACGGTAGCTCTAGAGGTGATGGATGATACCACCTTGGGTCAGATGAAAGTTTACAGGGGGAAGCAGGTGAAACCCCCTGTGAGGCGACTGTTTGGGCATCTGGTCCGTGAAGACTACGTGGCACCAGGCAGGCGTAAATGGCGTCACGTAAAAAGTGAATCTGATGTTGAGCAGTTAGAGCTCCCAGATGATGACTCAGATGACGATGATAGTGGTGCTGGTGGAGATCCTGGGTCCACTCAATCAAGGGCCCCCACAGCTGATATCATATCTCCGACACCCACCCATAGAGAGACTGAGGATCCTGAATTCCATCAGGATTTCAAACCTGATGAGGAGGAGGATACAGATGAGGAGCCCCTCACTCGGACTGTTGGCAGCAAGGTGGTTGCCACATAGCGAGGGCTCTGGGCGGTTAGTGAACGCCCTGGCAAATCGGGAGAGACTGACACGGATCCTACCTTTGCTCCCGATCAGCCAAGCCGTGTTCCAGGGGGAGCATCCACCTCGAAGGGATCAAGGAAGAAAAGGATGGCTCAGCCCCATGGCTTGAAGAAGAAGAAGAGAAGACTGACCTTCATAACCACCACCACTACTACCACCACTACTACCACTCCACCTACCACCACCACTCCGTCCACTACCACCACTCCACCTACCACCACTACTACCACACCCACACCACCACCACCTTCATCTATATTACCCCCAATCTTCACCACTGCCACCACCACCACCACTAGCCATCCAGCTACACCATCATCCTCCTCTCCATATACATCTGGATCACCTCTACCTCCCTTTAGGGTAGAGGAACAGCTGTCAGCACTGAACCGTATGGTGATGCATCTGTTAGCGGCCGATGACGAGAAAAATGCATAGATTCGTTGTTAGTAGATCTTACTGCTGCACAATCTTAGCAGATTTCTCAGCAGGCTCGTTTGATTGATCAGCAGGCTCAGCAGATGTCTCAGCTTCAGGAGCAACATGCCAAGAAGATTGAGGAGCTGGAGGCTACAAACAAGACTATCTTGCTAAAGCTCAAAGGATCCAAAGAAGAGCCATTGAAGATAGGAGAAGGAGATGGATATATTGATGATGATGATGATGATGATGATGATGAGTGATGATGATGATGATGATGGTGATGTTCACGATGGTAATACTGATGCAGATGCTGATGATGATGAAGACGATTCTTCTGCTGCGGGTGCCACATCTGCAAGCGAACGGAGGACCAAAAGGACTCAAGATTAGGGTGCCTCCACATCCGTCCCGGTAGTAGAAGAGCAGAGGATACATGATAAGAGTAATATTTTGTTATTTACTCTATTTAAATCATATGTATCCGAATCTTATATCACATTATTATAATGAATGTTTATATTTAGTTGTGGTATTTCTGTCTTGATTATTAACTAATGATTGTTGTATTACATGTATAAATCAAGCAGATCCAACTTTCAGAGGAATGAACATGATGTTGCTCCCCTCCAACAGATCAAGACTCAGCTCACGATGATTCTTGATCTACAGAGTATTGTTAGGAGATCAGTGATGTACGCTCCTAAAGAAGGAGAGATCATTCACAATCTCACTGACGAGAAAATTGCAGAAATGTTCAAGCTCAATCTCGATGAGATTGTCAAGGACGCTCCAACTTTTGTAGAAACCAGTGACGACGAGCTGAATGACATTGATGAGATAGAGATCGAGGACGTCATTGTAGAGCACTATCCCGAGTACACTGACAAAGAGGGAAATGTGGTCCCCAATTTGGGTGACTCCCTGGTCGGTGATACATTTGAGATATTAGATAAGATGGAGCAAGAGTCCAAGAAGGTTGAAGAACAAGCCCAAGCCTCAAACATTGATGTTGATATCAGAAAGGCTGAATGGGCTGCTTGTTTTGAGGAGATCCGAGCCCAACGCGCTTCTCCTAAACAGAATCTTTACACCAAGCTCTACAACGTGAAGAAACATCACAAGGTGTCAGGCAAGATTATCACATGGGCACATTTTGATGATCTTAATGTATACGCGGTGAAGAGAGAGAAAGGTATTGAGTACTTTAGATTCCCGCATGATCTAAAGTCTCAACCTGGTTTTGAGCTCAACCAGCTGGCTAAACTGAAGCTGTTATACGCTGACCCGAGAAAGATGTTAGGCTGGTTTGAGGTTGCCTTGAAGAAAGAGTACCTCACCAGGTGGGTCAACTTCAAACCTCAACAACCTACGAGGTATATAAGACGTTCTAAAGTTGATCCCATAACTAGAAAGCCAAAGATAGTGCTGAAGTTGAGTCCTCCACAAACAATGTCAAAGATCCCTCTACGGGAGATGCCACAGGACTTCACTCCTCACTTCTAATGGTGGTACTATGATTGGAGAACAGGGGAAGTTGTCATAGTTCTGAACAAAAGGGCAAAATGGATACTATTAGTGTATTCGACCCGATATGGCTTACCAACTTGTCAGCCGACGACGTCTACACTCTATACAAGTGGCCACTATTCCATGACACGCAGGATATTGTACAAGCCCTCCAATTCCAAAATGTGATATGACTCTTCTTTGCATTTGAAATACATGCAGGAGTCACAAGAGAGGAAAAGTACAAGAAGCATGAGGAGGTTATGAAGAAGGTAAGATGATAGATAGGTCTAGGTCCAAGCGGGAGTTTGTTGATACATATGTACCTAGATTTGGATCTTAATGTAATATGTCTTGATTGTCTTACACTTATGTAATGCTTGGGTATTTAATGAAATGAGAATGTTTGGTTGTGATTTATAATGTTTAATTTATCATTAATGAGTAGTGTAACGCATATTGACTAGATTATACAGGTTTGTGATTGTTTGAATTGATATGCATAATGTTATAACAATAAATACATTCAAACTTGGTTAAGTGAAGTTCTCATGCGTCTGACTGGATCATGCGGCCCAACAATGGTCATGCGTCGGAATGGCCATGCGACTGAGTGTCCATGAGCCTAAATAGTCCATACGCTTGAACAACTTCGTGCGACTGACTCAGTCGCACGACTGAACACTCAGGCGTGCGAATAGATCAATCGCATAGCTCAATCTCACGAATTAACCATGCAAATGGTTCAGTCACACAAATGAGTAACCCTAACCTATAAATACCACCTAATTCATGGAAAACGCAAGCTTGATACACACTTTGACTTAAGACGTACCCAAGCTGTCCAGAGACCTGTAAGATCATACCCCAAGTTCATAGATCGTAGTAGATTGATTCCAAATCGATTCTTAATGTTAGATTCAATACATAATTGTTTCTACGTGCGTTCTCACTAATTAGATCGCCAATCAAATAGGATTCCACATTATTTGGTTCGGTATACACATTAATCAGTTAGTACATTGTCCAGTACATGGTCCCTAACAAAACTTCACTTTCTGATTTCCCACTTCCCCTTGAGCTGTGATATAACCTACTTTATCTCCAGCAAACGAAACATGTCCTCCTTTAATTTGTTTGATGTTTGAGAGGAGAGACAGGGTCCCAGTCATGTGCCTTGATGCTCTGCTATCAACTATCTAGGTATTTGTAGTAGCAATGTAGCGAACACCTTGCACATACAAAGGAATTTATTAGTTTAGGTTAGGGACCCAAGCCTTAACTGGCTTGGGTAACCCAAAGGCATCACATATCATAAATTCTACCAACTATCCATTTGAGGGTGAGGTCAGATCAATCTTCTTCTTGTTCTCATTATCAAACATTTGACTTGATTTTTCTTTCCATAAGCCAGTTTTGTGTAGGGCCTGTTTGTGATAAATAGACGACTGGCTGATGGTTTGAACTTTATGTCCACTAGTTCGTTTTGGTTGAGTAATAGAGCTCCATTTCAAAGAACTTGGTTTAGTGTCATGAAGTTCAACTTTCTTCCTTGGTGTCTGATAATAAGGACAGGTAGAAGCAATGTGTCCAGGTGGAACTGTTTCTGTGGGGATGTGTGTGACACAAATGTGACATTAGTCTGTTTGGGTTTGGACACTTCTTGTTTAGATGCTTTAAATTCTTTAACAAAATTCATTGTTTGACCATTTTTAACATCTTTACCCTTTTGTTTATTTGGACTTATACATGGTGCATGAGGTTGATTAACTGGTTTGGTCTTTTTGGGTTCACACTTAGATATGTTAGAACCTGACTTTAACTTAACCGTTTCAAATTGCTCATCCAAATTAACAACAGGCATCTTACCTATAGACTTTAAAGTGGCCTCCTGCTGTTTAGTGGTAGATTCCACCAATTTACTCGTGGTATCTAGATCACTAACTAAAGGATTGGACACCACATGATCCTTGACAGGGTTGTTATTTACTGGTCTACATTTAGCATTTAATATTGTCTCATGTGGTGGTGGAACCACTTTGTATCCCAACCCCTCCCCATTGTTTCGTTCTCTTACTAAGTGTTGGACTATATGAGAAGAACTTGTCTGACTGTGCAGTTTTTGTTTTAGTGAGTATATTTCGACTTCCAAAACTGCTTTTTCTTTCTTAGTTTATTTTGGTTTCCCTTAGTTGTTTATTTAAACGCTTTATTTTCTCTTTATAAATGTGCTCATTTTGTTTCAAAATCCGGTTAGCCTCTGTGCATAGTTGTAAGTCATTTACTAAGCTATCATTATGATCTAAACCTAGTAAATTTTGAATCTATGCTGTCTCTAAATTTATTACATTTATCACAAGCATGATTATCAAAAAGTTGGTCTATGGTACTTACCTGTGAAGACCAGGTTGAATCAGCCATCAGTGCAGATTTTGACTTCTTAGTTGTTGGAGGTTCTAAAACTATAGTTCTGAGATCCTCTTCATTCAGGTGAGTGACCATATTAGCAGTATCTTCATGGTGTGACATTACTAGTTCAACTGCTATATCACCTTCACTTGTGGTGTCATCATCCAAAACCTTAACATTTGCAATGTTTGACTCTCCCGGGGATACAAACCAAAAGGTCAAGTCTTGACCTTTGTCATCCTGTGCAGTCAAAGCCTTAGGATCTTTGCTTGATGAAGTAGCTTCACTTGTGGGTCTGTCTTTATGGTTGAATGATGAGAAAGGATTATCGTTACCTATCTTCTTGGGCTTCACACATTCACGTTTGAAGTGTTCCTTTTCTCCACAGTTGAAACAGGTAACTTTGGTTTTGTCGAAACCAAAAGTTGTATCCTCTGTAGCTATCAAGTTCTGTCCAGTTTTCTTCACAAACTTCTTGGCTCTACAAACAGCACTTGCCAACGCCCACATAATATCCATTCTTTCCAATTCATTCTCGTCCACCTGCTCGTAATCCTCATAAGCCAGATGGCAATTCCTGATCTTTCCTGCAACCAGGCCATCACACAACTGAACAACTACAGCTAAGAGGTCCATATGCTCCTTTGCCACCTCCATAGTGATATTCCTGAGATTCTCGGTCTTCAACTTCGTAGCGTTTGCTTCAGGTGCTATATATTGGGTGCAAGATGACCCTGACGTGTCAGATCCTAAAGTAGTGGCTTGCTGAGGAGCTGCTGAACTTGACACAACACAGTTTGAAGTGGTGTTCCTGAGCTTTTTGATGTGGAAGTTGAATTATACAGAGACGGGTTCTGATCGTAAGATCCTTTCTGAGACCTGTACTTCATCCTCAGTTCCTCCTCCCTTAGTTTCAAGATGAAGTCTTTTATGTCTAATTTTGCCAGTAAATTGTTCTGTCTCAAATTAGACACAAACGAGTCCCACTTCTCTTGCAGACCATCTGCAAAACTTGATACCTTGTCTTCTGTTGACGTTGTAACCCCATAAGTATGCAGCTCACTCATTAAATGGTAGAATCGGTCTATGACATCATCGAAGCTCTCCTTACCCATCGATGAGAACTTATCGAACTCTTTCTTCAAAGCCTTAGCCTTTAAAGCTTTTAACGGTGCATTCCCGTCGTTTCGCTTTTCTAGAGCGTCCTGTAATTTCTTTGCCTGTTTATTCTCAAAAAATTGGTGGATATATCCTTAGGTATAGACAGATTTTACAGAGCATACACCTTCTTCTTAACATTGTACTTTACCTTCTGGTTATCAATCATACCGTCTAGAGTAAGTTTGACGCCATCAGCACCAACCGACATACTGTAACCAGTCTCGATTGATTCCCACAGATTGGGATCAACACCAAATAGATAAATTTCGAACCTTTGCTTCCATTGTGGGTAATTGTCTAACGTGATAAGCTTAGGCGTCTTATTGTGATTCCCAATCTCATTTTCCAGAAGTAACAGGTTCTGGATACGCGAGTCCCTACCTGCAGTAAATGCCCAAGTACTGATCTTCCATTTCTTTATACATAGAGAGTTAGAACAAAATTGTTTCACTGGTGCGAATGAGAGATGTGATTGGGTCAATCGTGCGGATGGACTAATGCGGATAGATCAATCGTGCGATTGAACCAATGCGGATGAGTCAATCGTGCGATTGAGCAAGTGCGGATGAACAATGCGAATGGGGTGTTCAGTTGTACGAATGGATGGGCGACTGAGTTCAATCGTGCATATGGGAGGTGCGATTGAGTTCAGTTATGCGATTGAGCCAATTGTACGACTAAGGCTGCGGGATTTGAAAATTCGAAGATTTTTGGTACTTTGACACCAAAATACGATTTTCCACAAACCCTAATCTGCCGTAAGCTGAAAAACGTGAATTTTTTGATCTAAAGACACTGAAAACACTGTTTTACTAAAAAAGATGGTGTTTTTGAATGAAAAACGTGAGATTTACACCGAAAACGATTGAATCACATGCAAAATCAAGAGCCAAAGCTCTGATACCACTTGTTAGGAACGTGTACGTATGGAGTACTAACTGATTCTGCACGTATACCAACTTAAATAGTGCGGAATCCTATTTGATTGGCAATCTAATGAGGGAGAACACGGTTAAGGTCAATCTAACAATTAATGAAACGTTATGACTAATTAGAACACGATCAACTGTGTTCTATGATGTTGGAAGAGGTTTTCTTGAGTCTCTGGACGGGTAGGGTACAATTATGTGCATAGGTATTCGAATTGTTATGTTTTTCCACGAATTAGGTTGTGTTTATAGGTTAGGGTTTTCCATTTGTTCGACTGAACCATGCTAATGGTTCAGTCGTGCGACTGAAGCATGTGGTTGATCCATCCGCACGACTGAAGGTCCAGTCATGCGACTGAGTCAATCTTATGTCTCAATCGTGCGACTGATCTAGTTTCCTGGTTCAGTTGTGTGGCTGGTCCACTAGCATGAAGTATTCATGCATATGGACCATTAGCATGGCCCATTGGCATGAGAACTTCACACGATTAAGTTTGAACATGTTTCTCAATCATTATTGACTAAGAATTATGTAAACAACCACAAACCTATATAGTTAGTTCAATATGCGTTATTACAAACAATGAAATATTAAACATTATATGCATCAACCACACATTGCACTTCATTCATACCCATTCAATTACATATATGTAAGACATGAAAGACATTTTACATTAAGCTCCTAAACTAGGTACACATGTATCTACGGAGTGTGGAACTTCTAAATAGTAGTTGAATAAATTGGGGTGGATGAAGTTCAATGATCTTAAATAGGAAAATTAATGGCTTCATCAGATAAAACATCATTCAATGTTGAGGTCAAAGGTTTGATAACTGTAGAAACATAAATTAAAATTACTAAACATTGATTCATAATCATAGACCCAAGCAGTAGTTGATCCTACATCTGTTTTATTTGTTTATACCAATTAATATTAAATGACTTAATTATTTGTTTTGAAATTTTATTATAAACCCAATAAACTACTTTATTGGTTGAGTAGCGAACAAAATAACGATCCTTTGTCTTTTCCTCAAATTTTGATTTGGAATCGGATGTATGTAACAATATACAACAACAACCAGTGGATTTAAAATACTAACTTCAGGTTTATGTTTGAAAAATATTTCATGAGAAGTCATTTATTGTTGCTTGTTGATTAACACATGATTCTAAAAATAGCATGCAGTGTTTACTGCTTCTACCCAAAAGAATAATAGAAGTTTGGCTATAGAAAGCATTGTTCAAGAAGCTTTAATTAAAGTTTTGTTTGCTCCATTTTGTTATGGCACTACTGTTGCACTGAATCACACAAATCATTTAAAACATGATTGCAAAATTTTGTTCCATTTTCACTTTGGATACACTTTATCTTCTTTTCAGTTTGATTTTACACAAAAGACATGAACTTGATTAACAAATAAGTTGTTTTATCCTTAGTTGCTAAAAGGAAACCCATATGAATCTAGCAAAATCAATAGTAACAAACAGACAATAAGATCGTCGACCTAAACAAAAAGCGCTTACTAAACCAACAAGTTTGAGTACCTTTATTGCTCATTTACCTCCTTTATATCCGGTGAAGATAACATAACGACCATAGCAAGGTTAAACATTATGTAACAATGATATGTTACATGTCGTATACCTTAAATAACGACTATCAACGTGTCGTAAGCTGGCAATAGTACATCGTGGTTGTTCCCGCATAAGTTGATGAATTTAATCGGTTTTAGGAACCAAAGCCAAAGTAAACTAGAGAACATTGTTTTCATCCAAGTATGTAACTAATTTTAGAATCATATCTCATTTATCATCACAAATACTATCATCAATGGAATTAGAGACTTTTATGTTTATTTTGACTTTCCATTCTTGCATTGGTTTTATCGATCTTTTCTCTTTTTTTCTTGAGTGGAGATTATTAATCACAAACTTGATCTTGCTTTCATCAATATTTTGTGTTTTATCAACAACATTTTGGAGTTTATCAACAACATTGATCTTTCTCATGTTTTTCATTAGTTTGAAACTTTGCTTTTTAACAAAAGATTTGTTTTGAGTCAATTTTTTTTAAATTTAGCATTTATAAAAAATTCTATTATGAGAAATAGAAATATGAAACTATTGTTTACTTATTGATTTGTGTTAATGAATGTAATTTCTTACCATATGGTTTGGTTTTCCCTAAACAAAACAATGTTGTTTTAATGTGATAAATCATTCACACACATGTTTTTTCTGAAACTATTTGTGATAACTACCAAAGTTATTATAGAATTCGGCGTTAATATATATTTGGTCATGTGATTCTTTAACAATATATCTTTTCAGTCGGATATTTCTAGAGAGAGAAAGTAAAGGAGAGCAGAAACTCTCGGGGTGAAGAAGAACAGAAAGAATAGTGTGAATTCAAGGTAAGAATTTGTGTGTTTATGGTGTTCTTAACTGCTTTTATCCTCAGTTGTATGCTTATGTGTGTTTGTGTGTGTTCGGGTGTGTGTTTTGGGGGTTTCTAGGTGAGAACTTGTAGCAAACGGGTTTGAAGGAAGTCTTACCCGAAGAGGCTGCAAAGGTGAATTCTAGAACCCCTCTTTTTACTTGTTTTTAATTGTTTTGGGGATGGAAATGCATCAATGAACTTTTTATAAAAGTTGGGTTTCATACCCGTATATGTGTATGTGTTTAATGATATTTTGATTGTCTTCGTAAGGCTTAGAATGTATGATTTAAGCTTAGAACATGATAGATGGTGTTTGGAGACCGAATTATGATGTTAAGTGTGTCTTAGGCTGCTCATGCGCCCAAACAGTAGCTCATACGCCCAACCATAAATAACTCCCTAATTGTTCCTCATGTGGATAAACCACATACTAATGCGGATGAAAGTTATGCGACTGGAGGAAATGCGGATGAAAGTTATGCGACCAGAGGAAATGCGGATGAAAGTTATACGACCGGAGGAAATGCGGATGAAAGTTATGCGACTGGAGGAAATGAGGATGATAGTTATGCGACTGGAGGAAATGCAGATGAATGTTATGCGACTGGAGGAAATGCGGATGATAGTTATGAGACTGGAGGAAATGCGGATGAAAGTTGTGCGACCAGAAGAAATGTGGAGGAACAATAAGCAATGCGGATGAACAATATGAAATGCGATGAACAATATGAAATGCGGATGAACAATATGAAATGCGGATGAACAATAAGAAATGCGGATGAACAATATGAAATACAAATGAACAATATAAAATGCGGATGAACAATAAGAAATGCGGATGAACAATATGAAATGCGAATGAACAATAAGAAATGCGGATAAAGACTTAGATTATTTTCTAATTTCTGGGGGAAAAGTGTTATGTAGGCTTTGACTTGGGAGGTTCCCGGGGGCATAGTAAGTTGAGCTTTGAGGTCATAGATGATGTGATGGGCATGTATGATGATGATGATGTTATGTATGATGTTATGCATGATGGTATGTATGATGTATGTTATCTATGTATGATGATGCCCTATATGGTGATGTTATATGTTTATGTTGATGTTCCTTATTATGTATGAGCATTTTCCCGTGGCTTTACGTTGAATGTTAATGAATGAAATGAAAGTACTATGTAATGTAAATTGGAAGATAATGAAAAGAGGAACATAATGAAAGAATGCATGCATTAATGAACGAAGGAAAGTAAAGTAAGTCTTGCAAGCCTTGTATGTGGAAACACGCCCAATGAAGGGTGTTACTTCAACGGTGTGCGGGTTAGCTACCCCAGAAGGATGTACACCGGGGTCCATCTTTATGACCGACCATTTGTATAGAACCTTTGTCGCTTACCCTAGGTGTTGTGCTCAGGCTGCTGAGCGCCATGACGGGGGGTCTATGATAGACCTCGGCCTAATACCCACTTTATGCATGACGGTGGGGTATAGCACATGACAATGGTACACCTGAATTTACCCTAGGTACTGTTGTCAGGCTGCTGAGCACCATGACGGGGGGTCTATGATAAACCTCTGCCCTGTACCCGCTTTACGCATGACGATGGGGTAAAGTTTATGGTTTTGTATGGAATGTAAAGTAGTAAAGATGAACGTATGAATGAAAGTTAACGAATAAATGATGAAGATAATAATGATATTATCTATGTGTACGTATGATGTGTGACCACATACAAAAGTAAAGAACGGTTTTAATGAAAGTAAAGTATGTTTTTTTCTTAAAACTAGAACTCATTCAGCAATGTTGACTTTTTATGCATTTTTCCAGTTGGCAGTTAAAATTGCTGAGGATGGCACGGGGCGGCTACTTGGCTCTTTTGGATGGCATTCTTTTGTTTAATGTTTTTGCATTGTAATGCAAACAAATGATATTGTGTAATGAATGTCGTATTATTTTGCAAAAGCATTTTAATAAAAATGTTGTTTTTAATGTTTCCGCTGCAACCTTTATTTCATGTTAATGTAATTATATGTTTTATGTGCGATGATTGGCCAGCTGTAAGTGTCTCGGGAATGGGGCCTTACAAGTTGGTATCAGAGCCAAAGTTTTAGTGAAATGGGTAAATTTTCAAAACAAACCTTAACTTAAACTGAAAATGAGACGGAAAGGGAAGGGATGCCAGTCTGAGTAGCTGCGTGCCATCAGGTATTTTCATAATGTTAACCGGTATTACGTGCGCATGTTATGTGGATTATGTGTTGTTTGTAGATTTTTATACTAATGTGGTCAAGTTAGGTAATGCTTGGGATATGAAGAGTAAAGTAAGTGGCTAATCACAACTGGCCACTATAATTAGGGACTTACTATACTTGACATAAACTAAGTTGTTCCCTTGAATGACTGTGTTGGTGTTTGAATCTTTCAGTGTGTGTTAGAGGATGGCCGGTGGTAGATCATCTAAAGCTTCGAGGGGTGGTGGTTGTGGTGTGCGTGGGCTTTGAAAAGGTGGTTCATGAAGAACCCGAGACCCCTCATCCGGAGGGCGGTGATGAGAGCGCCAATTTGAGAGCGTTAGTAAAGGAGGCTGTTGTGGAAGAAGTTCATGAGGTCATGCAGATGATCTTACCGTTTGTGGTGAGTGAAGTAATAAAGGTTGTAAGGGAAGGAGAAAGAAAGGAGAGAAATAGGTCCTTGGGAGGAAAGGAGCAATCGGAGCCTGAAACGGTTCTCTCCAATGATGAAGAGGTGGAAGAAGAAGAGCATGTGCTGGAGGCGGCACGAGGCTTTAACTACAGGGCATTTCAAAGGTGTAAGCCCCCTACTTTTGATGGTAATGGTGTAGATACATATGTACCTAGTTTGTGAGCTTAATGTAAAATGTCTTTCATGTCTTACATATATATAACAGAATGGGTATGAGTGAAATATATTGTGTTTGTGATGCTTATAATGTTTAATATTTCATTGATTTTTGTGTGTTAACACATATTGAACTAACTATATAGGTTTGTGATTGTTTACATAGTTTTTAGTCAATAATGATTGAGAAACGTGCTTAAACTTAATCGTGTGAAGTTCTCATGCGAATGGACCATGCTAATGGACCACACGCATGAAGACTTCATGCTAATGATCCAGTCGCACGACTGAACCAGGAGACTGGATCAGTCACACGAATGTAACATGAGATTGACTCAGTCGCACGACTGAATCTTCAATCGTGCGGATGGATCAACCGCATGCTTCAAACGCACGACTGAACCATGCAAATGGCTCAGTCGCACGAATGAGTAATCCTAACCTATAAATACCACTTAATTCATGGGAAAACATAACAATTCAAATACCTATGTACTAAATCATACCCTAGCCGTCCAGAGACTCAAGAACACCTGTTCCAAGTTCATAGATCGTAGTAAATCGTCCTACTATAGTTCTTAACGTTTAGTTTCATTCTTGGATTGATTTTACTCGTGTTCTCACTGATTGGATCACCAATCAAATAGGATCACCAATCAAATAGGATTCCGCACTATTTGAGTTGGTATACACGTAAATCAGTTAGTACTTTGTACCATACACAGTCCTAACAAGTGGTATCAGAGCTTTGGCTCTTGATTTACATGTGATTCAATAGATATTGATATAAAAATCGTGTTTTTCACTCAAACACACAATATTTTTGTGTCAAACAGTGTCTTAGACTTCTTCAGGTCAAAAAGTTAACGTTTTCTAGCATACGGCAATTAGGGTTCGCGAGAAATTCGTGTTTTTGTGTCAAAATACCTTAAACCTTTGAATTCCCAAAAATTCAGCAGCTTCAGTCGCACGATTGAGTCAATCGCATGATTGAATCCATCCGCATCCCTCATACGCACGATTGAACTCAGGCGTCTCGTCCCTTCGTATGACTGAACTGCCTATTCGCATTGTTCATCCGCACCTGCTCATGAGAACGATTGAGCTATCCGCACTTGCTCATTCGCACGTCAAGGCCATCCGCATTGTTCAATCGCACGAAGTGTTCAATCACATTCCTTCAGTCGCACAAGAAAAAAAGTTTGTTCTAAAGATCAAATCGATAGTAATGGAGGATCAATATGCAGCATTCACCGCATAGAGGGATTCAAGGATCCAAAATCTCTTGCTTCTGGAAAATGAAGTGGGGAACCATAATAAACCCCCTAAACTCATCACGTTAGATGACTACCCACAATGGAAGCAAAGGTTCGAGATCTACTTAAATGGAGTAGATCCCAATCTGTGGGAATTGATAGAGATAGAGTATAGCATGCCTGTAGGTGCTGATGGAGTCAAACTTACCTTAGGTGGCATGACTGATGGCCAAAAGGTAAAGTACAATGCTGATAAGAAAGTATATGCATTGCTAACTCAGTCAATTCCTAAGGACATCTTCCATCAATTTGCTGAGAACAAGCAAGCAAAGAAGCTATGGGATGCATTGGAAAAACGGTATGACGGGAATGCGTCATTAAAAGCTCTAAAGGCTAAAGCGTTGAAGAAGGAGTTCGACAACTTCTCGTCAATAGGTAAGGAGAGCTTGGATGAGATAATCGATCGGTTCTACCACTTGATGAGTGAGCTGCACACTCATGGAGTTACAATATCTATGGAAGACAAGGTGTCAAACTTTGCAGATGGGTTGCCTGAGAAGTGGGTTTCCTTTGTATCCAACCTCAGACAGAATGATATGTTGGTGAAGTTAGATATCAACGATTTTATTCTAAAGCTAAGAGAGGAAGAGTTGAGGATGAAGTATAGGACCCAAAAGTCTTCATATGATCAAAATCCGTCACTATACAACTCAACTACACAAGCCAAAACGTCTGGAGCACCACTTCAAATGGCATTTGTGTCGAGTTCAGCTGCTCCTTCTCAAGCTGCTACTTCAGGATCTGACACGTCAGGGTCGTCTTGTACCCAATACAGAGCACCTGAAGCCAATGCTACAAAACTAAAGACCGAGAATCTCGGGAATGTGACAGTAGAGGTAGCTAAGGAGCATATGGATCTCTTAGTAGCTGTCGTTCACTCCTATGACGGACTAGTTGCTGGGAAAACTGGGAACTGTCATGTGGTAGATGAGGACTACGAGCAGGTAAACAAGATAGAACTGGAGAGAATGGACATCATGTGGGCCTTAGGAAGTGCTGTCCGGAGAGCTAAGAAGTTTGTCAAAAAGACCGGACAGAACTTGATTGCCACTAAGGACACAACTTTTGGTTTTGACAAGACCAAAGTTACCTGCTTTAACTGTGGGGAAAAGGGGCACTTCAAACGTGAATGTGTGAAGCCCAAGAAGACAAAAATAGGAATCCATTCTCATCTTTCAATCGTCAGGATAAACCCACAAGTAGCCCTACTTTGTCAAGCAAGGATCCTTAGGCCTTGACTGCTCAGGATGACGAAGGACAAGATTGGAGCTTTTGTTTTGTGTCTCCGGGAGAATCCAACATTGCTAGTGTTGAGGATTTAGATGACGACTCAGCAAGTGAAGGTGATATTGCAATGGAACTCACGATGTCAAATAATGAAGAAACTGCAAATGTGATCAATCACCTGCCTGAAGAAGGCCAAAGTTCAACATGTACAGAATCACCTGCACCAGAAAAGTCAGACTCTGCGATGATGGCTGATTCAATAGAACTTTCTCAGGTAAGTTCCACTAACCAACTTTTCAATAATCATGCTTGTTCTGATTGTAATAAATTTAGGGAAAGCATAGATTATTCAAGGTTATTAGATCATAACGATAGCTTAGTAAAGGACTTGCAACTGTGCACAGAAGCAAATCGCATTTTAAAATTAAATGAGCACAGTTACAAAGAGAAAATAGAACTGTTAAATAAACAACTTAGGGAAACTGAAGTTGTGGCCTTTAACCAAGCTAATGACATTAAGTTCTATCTAAACTCCCTACAAGAAACTAAGAAACAAAAAGCAGTTTTAGAAGTAGAAGTAAATTCATTAAAACAAAAACTACATAGTTGGACAAGTTCTTCTCACATTGTCCAACATTTAGTGAGAGAACGCAACAATGGGAAGGGATTGGGTTATAAAGTGGTTCCACTACCACTTGAGACCTTGTTGAATGCCAAAAGCAAACTAATAAATAAAACCCAATCAAGTATCATGCGGTGTCCACTCCTCTTGTAAGTGATCCAGATTCCGCATGTCAAACTATTGTATCTGGCACTAAACAAAAGGAGACCACTTCAAAATCAAAAGGTAAAATGCCTATTGCTAATCTGGATGAAAAATTTGAGAAGGTTAAGGTAAAGTATGGTTCAAACACGTCTATTTCTGAACCTAAAAAGACCAAACAAGTTAACCAAACATGTGTGTCATGTATAAGTCCAAATAAACAAAAGAGTAAAGATGTTAAGAAAGTTCAAACAATTAATTTTGTTAAACAAGATAAAACATGTAAATAAGAAGTGTTAAAAATCAACCAAGTCAAAGTCACACGAGTGTCACACACTTCTCCACAGAAACAACCATACCAACATGTCGAAAGTAGATCTTGCTACAACTATGGAAAGTATGGACACATTGCGTCTAACTGTCCTTACTATAAGACACCTAGGAAGAAAGTTGAACTTCATGATCCTAAACCCAGTTCTTCTAAGAGGAGCTCAATGACTCCACTGAGAAGAGTTAGTGAACATAAAGTTCAAACTATAAGCCAATCATGTGTTTATCACAAACAGGCCTTACACAAAACTGGCTTATGGAATGAAATGTCTAGTTCAATGTCTGGTAATGAGAACAAGAAGACGAATGATCTTCCCTCACCCTCTAATGGACAATGGGTAGAATTTATGATGGGTGATGCCTCTGGTCACCCAAGTCAGTTAAGGCTTGGGTCCCTAACCTTAACTAATGTTTTCAATTGAATGTGTTGGGTGTTCGCTATAGTGCTTAAACAAACACTTAGATTGTAGATAGTGGAGCATCCAGGCACATGACTAGAAAATGGCACTCCTGTCAAAGGTCAAACAAATAAAAGGAGGTCATGTTTCATTTGCTGGAAACAAAGGAGGTTATATCACAGCTCAAGGGGAAGTGGGGAATCATAATGTGAAGTTTGACAAGGTAAACTATGTTCAACAACTTCAAAATAATTTGCTTTCTGTTTCCCAAATATATGACAAAGGATTTAAGGTAGTATTCGACAATAAGAAGGGCTATGTCTTGAAAAAGGACTATGTGATCCGAGAGGACCAAGTCTTAATGTCAGCCTTAGGATATATCGACCTTTACGACTTGGATCTATCAAAGGCCTCCACAACGGATTATCAAGTTCAGTGCTTATTGTCAAAAGCTACTGAGAAGGATTCTATCTCCTGGAATAGGAGAATGGGGCACATCAATCCATGGAAGATGAATCACCTGATCTAGAATGATCTAGTGCGAGGAGTAAACGTCAAAACTTCCAACTCCTGGATTTTTGTGTCACCGGTAAGAAAGGCAAACACACGAAGAAGTCTTATAAGGAAAAGAAAGTCAATTCCATAGAACTGCCTTTTGAGCTTCTTCACATGGATCTGTTTGGTCCAATTAGTACAAGGAGCATCGCCGATGACTTGTACTGCTATGTAGTTACAGATGACTACTCGAGATTCTCTTGGGTGATGTTTCTGAAATAAAAATTAGAAATATTTGAGTCATTCAAAGAGTTAGTAACTACACTGGAGTCACTCTACAAGCTGAAGGTAAGACCAGTACACTCAGACAACAAAACAGAGTTCAAGAATCAATGGATGGAGGCATTCTGCAAAGAAAAGGGAATTGTACATCGGGTCACATCTGCCTACACTCCACAGATGAACGAGGTTGCTAAAAGGAAGAACAGAAGCTTGATAGAGATTGCCAAAACGATGCTAGGAAACTCGAAACTGCCTATCCAATTCTGGAACGAGGCAGTGGCAAATGCATGTTACACTTTGAATCGAGTCTTGGTGGTTAAACGACATGGGAAAATGTGTTATGAGTTTCTACAATGACATAAACCTAATCTGGAGTACCTCGAACCGTTTGGAGCACCATGTCCGTTGATGAAGAAAATTCAGGAAGGCAAGTTTAGTGAGAAGGCTGAAGAGGGAATCTTTCTAGGATACAATATACCAAATAAGAGAGTTTACAACAACTCAACGGGTCAAGTAGAAGTGTGGTGTAACGTGGACGTTCAGAGATACACCATTCCTCCTGCTGGAAAAGGACCCGCATTCTTTTTTGATTATGATGGATTCTTCAAGTCCTTTAACATTCCTTTCTCCACTTTTGACGATGAGTTAGCAACCAAAATGATGTATGATGTCTTAAACACACCATCGCAAGACTCTACAATATCTGGTTCACAATGTGAGTTGCCTAGTCAATCAGGGGAGCACTTGAGGTAAGTGACTCCTCCTCCGACGATAAAGCCGTGGAGAATGATCAGAACTGTTAGGACCTGGTATTTGAACGAAATACCTGGAGATTAGCATGTAAACCAGATCAAATAGTGCGGAATCCTATTTGATTGGCGATCCAATCAGTGAGAACACACGAAGAATCAATAAAGAATTGAAACTAACGTTAGAAATCGATTGGGAATCGATCTGATGTGTTCTATGAACTTGGAGAATGAATTGGGAGGCTTCTGGATGGCTAGGGTACGTCTGGAATCGTAATTAACCAAAAGCCCTATTTTTCACGAATTGGGTTGTATTTATAGGTTGGTATTATTCAATCGTACGACTGAACCATTAGAATGGTTCAGTCGTGCGATTGAACCATGCGGTTGATTCAGCCGCATGACTGAGTGTTCAGTCGTGCGACTGAGCCAATCTTTTGTTACAATCATACGACTGATCCAGTCTCCTGGTTCAGTCGTGCGACTGAGTCATTTGTATGAAGTTATTCATGCTTATGGTTCATTCGCGTGGGCCATTCGCATGAGAACTTCATTAAGTTAAGTTTGAATGTATTAATTAATAAACATTATGTGTAACAATTCTAACAACCACAAACCTAACTAACCAATTTAATATCAACTAATTAATGAAATATTAATCATTACAAATCACAAACAACCAATATCATCATATCAAATTACATATCAGAATCAGACAAACAAGATCTATTACATTTCATATCATGATCTAGGGACATACATGTATCACCAAACTCCCCCTTGGACCTAGATCTCTCTAAACTCTTGTTTTCTGCATAACCTCCTTGTATTTCTTGTACTTCTCCTCTTTTGTGACTCCCGTGTGAATGTCAAACACAAAGCAGAGTCGTATAACATTCTGGAACTGGAGGGCTTGTACAATATCTTGCGTATCATAGAACAGTGGCCACTTGTATAGCGTATAGACATCACTTTCCGACAAGTTTGTAAGCCACATCGGGTCGAATACCCTGATAGTATCCATTTGTCCCTCTTTGCTTAAGACTATGACCGCTTCAGCTATTCTCCAATCATAGTACCACCACTTAAAATGTGGAGTGAAATCCTATGGCATTTCCCTGAGTGGGATTCTCGACATTGTGCGCGGAGGATTCCACTTCAACACTATCTTAGGCTTGCCAGTAATGGCATCAACCTCAGACCTTCTGATATACCTAGTAGGCTGTGAGGTCTGAAGTTAATCCATCTAGTATGGTACTCCTTCTTTAGGGCAGCCTCAAACCAACCTGACATCTTCCTCGGGTCAGCATACAAAAGCTTTAGTTTGGCCAGCTGGTTGAGCTCAAAACCTAGTAGAGTCTTCAGATCATGTGGGAATCTGAAGTACTCTATGCCCTGTTCTCTCTTAACTGCGTATACGTTAAGATCCTCAAAATACGCCCATGCTATGATCCTTCCTGACACCTTGTGATGTTTCTTGACTCTATAGAGTTTGGTGTAGGAATCCTTCTTTGGTGTAGTACGTTGGGCTCTAACTTCTTCAAAACATGCAGCCCACTCAGCCTTTCGAATGTCGACATCATCATTTGAGGCTTGGGCTGTGTCTTCTGCTTTCTTTGTTTCTTGCTCCATATAGTTCAACACCTCAATGGTATCGCTGACATGGGATTCACCCAGATTGGGGACCACATTGCCCTCATTGTCAGCGTACTGAGGGTACTCCTCAGCAGTGACATCTTCGATCTCTACATCATCACATCGTTGAGCTCTTCGTCACTAGTGGAATCGCATGTCGGAGCATCTTTTACTATCTCATCTGGATTTAGCTCGAAAAGCTCTGCGAGTTGCTCATTTGATATATCATAAATTATTTCCCCTTCTTCAGGGGTATAATTCACTGACCTCCTGACAATCCCTTGCAGATCAAGAATCATTGTTAGCTCAGACTTAACCTGCTGAAGGGGAGCAACATCAAACTCATCTCTTTGGTAATTTTGATCTGTTTGATTTAAAACATTCCACACATAAATCATTAGTACTTAATCAATCAGAAAGGCATTAAAGTAATATAAACATTAAATACATTGTGTTCAATTACAGGATTCAAATACAAAAGAAGATAAATACATAAACATCTAACCTTTACTTTTATCTTGTATCATGTTTTCTCACTTGGAGGAGCAGAGGTAGACGCTGATTGATCTTGTCTGTTCTTTGTCCTTTTCTCTTGACCTGTAGCAGTGGCCGATGCAGGTGCATCCCCTCCTTCTGCTTCTTCATCATCGTCCTTCTCCTCTGTCCTATCTCTTCTGTATGTTCATCCTCCTCAGTATCACTCTCATCATCCTCATCATTATCTTCATCATCTCATCTCTGTCTCCTTCCTGATCTTCAATGGCTCCTCTTTAAATCCTTTCAGTTTTAACAGGATAATCTTCCTTGCCTTCTCCAGCTCCTCTATTTTCTTGCTTGATGTGACACTTTGAGCTTGGAGTTGGTCCATCTTGGTGCTCTAAGCAGCCAACTGCTGGGCCTGCTCCTCAATTACTCGAGCCTACTCTGCAATTTGGTGAGATTGTGCAGCAGTCAGGTCAGTAAGCTGGCGGATCTGAGCTGCCTTTTCCTCATCAGCCGCCAGTAAGCGCATCACCATTCTGTTAAGCGCTGACAACTGTTCCTCTACCCGATTGGAGGTAGAGGAGATCTATAAGTGTGTGAGGGATGGGCTGAGGGTATTGATTGGTGTGACGTGGTGGTGGAGGTGGTTGTAGTGAAGATAGGTTGGTATAATGGTGGAGGTGATGTGGGAGTAAAGGATATGGTGGTGGAGGGAATCTGTACTGTGGTGGTAGGTATGGTGGTGGCTGTGGTAGATGTGGTGGATGTGGTGGCTGTGGTGGATGTGGTGGATGTGGTGGCTGTGGTGGTTGTGGTGGCTGTGGTGGATGTGGTGGCTGTGGTGGATGTGGTGGATGTGGTGGCTGTGTAGTGAGGAAGGTCACCCTACGCTTCTTCTTCTTCTGGCCATGGGGTTTAGCCATTCTCTTCCTCCTTGTTCCAGTTGAGGTGGGGAAGCTCCCTACAACCCTGCCTGGGACCCCGGAGCATAGCTTGGGTCAGTATGAGTATCTCGGAGTCTCTCGGGTGTTCACCAACCACCCTTAACCCATGTTCTGTGGGACAACTTTCCTTCCCACAGTTCGTGTAAGTGGCTCCTCATCCGATTCATCCTCCTCCTCGCGCCAAGAACAAAATCCTGATGAAATCCCGCTGACTCGGTTACTTCTCCAGCTGTGACGGACACTGGAGGTACAGAATCAGACACAGTGCCTCTGAGTGGACTAGGCATATGTCTCCAGCATCCCCACTGTCATCATCATCTGAGTCATGAGTGGTAGAGCTATCTGTTCCACATCAGAGTCACTATTCTCGTGACGCCACATTCTCTTTGCGGGCACCACGTAGTCATCCGGGCAAGATGACCAACAACCTCCTGACAGGAGGCTTCACTTGCTTTCCCCTGTACACTTTCATCCTTCCCAGGGTAGTGTCATCCTTACCTCCAAGACTACCTCATCCTCCTTTTCCTTTGGCAGGGAGGGAAGCTTCTGATCTATGATCATTTGCATAAATCTCGGGTACATACAGAAGGCTTCCTTCCCTTTCCCCTCGATGTTCTCCACCAGATAGGTGAAGATCATCTTGGAGAAGCTGAACAGATGGTTCAGCACCAAAGCAACGTATGCGTTCTGCATCTGGTCAGACAGCTCATCAAAACCACCTTTTCTGGAAGCCATGCACTTGAGCAGCACGTGTGCAAGATATTTAAACTGGGGATAGAGGTTACTCTTGTTGAGTACCCCAGAATTGATGTCCCCAGAGTATTTGGCTCTGAGAAAGCATCCTCTGACAGTGAGGGGGTGTAATCGAGTCGGACAGTCAGTGTCATCCCCCAATTGTAGTACAATCCTTAGATCCTCCTTCGAAACGGTAATAGCCTCTCCAAATATGGTACTTCTGATGCAATGAGGCTCAGACGATCTATCAACGGTAGCCCCTTCCCAGAAGGCTTGTTGAATGAATCGATACGGAGTGCAGGGAGTAGATATGGCATGTGCAATCCTCGATCTCAGTAGGAATGTGATTATGCTAGAGAAAAATCAGCGCGTTTTGGATGTTAAGTCCATATGAGCACATATATTGTGCTTTGTGCTCATAATCCATCTACTCGCCATCTGTTACACAAGGATAGTAAACATTAGTACCATTGACT
Source organism: Flaveria trinervia (assembly GCA_025506515.1). Taxonomy (NCBI): domain Eukaryota; kingdom Viridiplantae; phylum Streptophyta; class Magnoliopsida; order Asterales; family Asteraceae; genus Flaveria; species Flaveria trinervia. Next base: position 8,645,370 of record CM046442.1, on the reverse strand, counting down.
AAGAAAGTCATGAAATCCTTAAGCTTGAAGAAAATCTTCTGTCATGCGATTGACATTGTGCAACTGAGTTCAGGCGTGCGATTGAACCGTGCGAAAGGGGTTCAGTCGTACGATTGAACCGTACGAATGGGATTCAGTCGTGCGATTGAACCCATACGTACCTCTAAGTGCGACTGGGCTCCTACGTATATACCCTCATGCGGTTACACCACTCGTGCGACTGAACTTCATAAGCATGGTTTAGTCATGCGTTTAAGCAGTTGAGCCTTCAGTCGTGCGACTGAAGTTCATCACGCTGTCATTCGCATGAAGTACAGACTGTTCAATTCAAAATACCTTTTCACCATTTTTGAGTTTTAGACATCGTCATCTGGTTCATTTGACTCGCAATCCATTCTTAAACCACCTAACATCGTTACTTTCGTTTGTTTGAGTCATTTAGGTGGGTTATTTAGTCACTTAAGTCTCGGTTACTTTGCGAGTCCGAATTTACTGTGTTTTTCATCAAATTTAACGATGGGAGTGCATGTATATTGAAAATTACCTGTAGAGTCGATGTCGATGGTCAGTAATCAAGAAACGGGGGGTTTAATGATCAATTGAAATTTTTGTAGAGTTGGGTTAATTCATGCGATTCAGGGTGATTTTGAAGGTGGTGAGTCTCTGCGACTGACTCCCCATCTATTATATTAACCCTAGATTCAATCGTGCGACTGAGCTCATACGCACCTTTCAGTCGTGCGAGTGGGACTCAGTTGTGCGATTGGTTCAATCGTCCTTCTTCAGTCGTCCGACTGAATCTCAGTCCTGCGACTGACTCATTCATTCGCCCTTACTCATCCGATGGGCCAATCGTATGGGCCATTCGGTGAATAGTCCATATTCATTGTCCATTCGTACGAATAGCTTCCATTGTATGATTGGTCCATAGGTATGGTCCATTCGTGTGAATAGGTCATATTTATTCACTTTCTGCCAATTTGAATATTTACTTTTTAAAATCCCTTTAATTGCAGAAATTTACGTTATGAGACTGATCATATTAGACATGATCGTTTTGACTTGAAACCCTTTTATCACCTCAGACGTGACTGATTTAACTTTAAACATATGTGGTCATCTCAGACATGACCCTGTTAGTGAGTTGATCCCTTACTGATTTTCTTGATGTAATCGACAAACAAACAAACTAAAACAATGACTAAATTAGAAAATAAACTAAAGAATAAAATTTGTTTTGCTTTTGTGAGAGATAAGTCCTGAGATGGAAATCTACTGGATTTAGTTCTGGAATAGACAGCTTTAACTTAGATTGACCATACCTGGACCAATTCCATTTTGAAATCATACAGGCATTCAAATCAGTTTGGACTTGTTATCAAAATCTTTTGATGCTCAATTCTTAGTGTTCATCCAGAGTCATTTGCAACTTTAGGAAATCATACTGAAGCTCTTAGATTACCACATTGAATCAAACTTTCAAGAATTGCATTCACAATGATTGTCATATGTTTGTCCACTTAAATCCATACACAGACTTTTGACCCAAACTGGTGATTGTTTAGGTTTAATTATTTCAACTAACATTTGTGGATCCCACACTTATATGGTAAGCAACATTCCTTAGGAGCTTTTGAGCGGAATACGGGTATTATTACAAGAAGAGACTATTCTTAGAGCTTTCAAAGAGAAGCCAATCCTCAGGTCAGTGCCACGCACAGCAGAGAGGCAGCAAACAACAATGAATTCTAGAATATCTATGTTATGCTTATCCTCAGGTCAATGCCATCGCACAGCAGAGAGGCACACAACCTATCTCCTTGTTAGAGCAACTTAATTTTTATGTTCCACCAAATGCACCAATAACATAAGTCATTAGCTTGATAGCATTTTTATTTCATTTTTTCATGCTTTGCTCTATATGGTCATCCGCACACATTTGTGGCGTTTACATGCTCATTTCTCCTTATTGGAATATAGTTGATTGTGTTAACCAGTGATAAGATGGGAGCCCACAGTCAGTTGAACCACTTAGTTTGATCTTGAGATCACCGCGGTCTAATCATCTATTGTGTTGAATCTATCGACATATCAATTGTGGTCTAGCAACCTTTAGTCTACTCTCATTGTGTTACCTTAAGAGTTACCAGTTTTTCTATCATTTCCTTTTATATTGCTTAGACTACACAAACTTATACTTTGAATTTTTGCCTTTTCTGAATTAAAATTTCAAAGTCCTCTTGATTTGTTCCTGTGTACTATCATATTCAAAGGGTTTGAATCGGTATCACAGATACGATCTTCCTTATATCAGCTTTCCACTCCTTCTACCCTTTTGTTTTTTTTTTAATAATGTTAACTTGCTGACTTATTCTCCCCCTAAAATGCTAAAATCATAACTGGTTTAATTATTTTAGGATTTTAATAACCAGCAAAATAGCATGAGTTTAAGTAAAGACCTAAAAATAAACAAATAAAATAAAGGAAAAAAATAACTAACCTACATCGGACTACACATGATCATCATCAGGAATAACATCACTTTTCTTTTTAATGTCGTTGACACTAGCAAATATTGAAATGTGATTTATCAAAGGCTTTAGTGTAGAGCTCAGCACGTTGAAAATCAGTATTAATTTTTACCACATCAATTAAGTTCTTTTCAAAACAGTCTTTATGAAATGGTATTTACCGATATGTTTGGTCTTAGGATGTTGGACCGGATTTTTAGTTACGCATTGCAGTAGAGTTATCAACACAAATAGGAGTAGGGGAGAACTTAAACCGTAATCCCGCATTTGCTGTTGAATCCAGATGATTTGTGAACAGCAACTTGCAGCAGCAACATATTCGGCTTCATAGGTGGACAATGCAACCGATGTTTGTTTCTACAATGCCAAGTCATAGTCTTCTCCCAAAGAATTGACACCCTGCGGATGTTGACTTGTAGTTCATCTTGCAGCCTCCGTAATCCGAGTCACTATACGCGTGAGCTCAAAATCATCATGAGGATACCACAACCAAGTGTGGGTGTACCCTTTAGATAGCGAAAAATCCTTTGACCCGATCAGATGATTGACCTTAGGTTTAGCCTGATATCTAGAACATAGACATGTAGCATACATGATATCAGATCTTGAGGCAGTGAGATACATGAGGGATCCAATCATTCCTCGGTACATCGTGGCATCTACAAGATCTCCATTTTCATCAGGTGCTATATCGTGATTCGCAGCAAGTGGAGTACCAGCAGCAGATGCATTCTCCATGTCAAAGCGATTGAGAATGTCTCCTACGTACTTGGTCTGATGTAGAAAGATCCCATTTGGTGTTTGATCCACCTATAGCCCGAGAAAGAACTTCATCTCCCCCATAGCACTCATCTCAAACTCTTTCTTCATAACTGCTTCAAACTCTTTGTATAACTCTTCGTTCTTTGAACCGAAGATTATGTCATCAACATAGATCTGTACAAGCACTAGGTCACGATCTTTTTTCTTAATGAAACAGCGTGCAGTCAATGACTCCCCTGCGAAAGCCGTGTTTCACAAGATGAGTCGAGAGTTTCTCATACAAGCTCTTGGAGCTTGATGAAGCCCGTATAAAGCCTTGTCGAGCTTGTAGACTCTATCCCGATGATAAGGATCTTCAAATCCCTCGGGTTGACTGACATAGATGTTTCTCTGATTTCCCCATGAAGGAATGCACTCTTCACATCTAATTGATAGACTTTTCTTCATGAACGATGCATAGGCAAGGAAGATACAATGGCTTCCATCCTTGCCAAGGTGCAAACACCTCATTATAGTCAATTCCCTCGACTTGGCGAAAACCTTGAACTACCAATCGAGCTTTGTTCCTGATAATTGCCCCTTGGTCATCTTTCTTGCATTTTAAAACCCATTTGGTGCCAATGACCTTAGCACCTTTAGGTCTATCAACCAGAGTCCATACACCTAACTTCTTGAACTGAAGAAGTTCTTCATGCATGGCACTCACCCACGCCTTATCATTTAGTGCATCACTGACGTATTTTGGCTCAAACTGTGAGACAAAACACCGATAAGCACCATCATGAATATATCCCTTTTCCATAACTGAGGCGTAATCAACTGAGTATAGCTGATTTCGGGTTTGCACTCCCGATCTGACATCCCCAATGACATTTTTTAGGGGATGATAGACGTTTAGTCGTGATCCTGGAGTGGTAGGAACAACTACCTCAGAGCCAAGATTATGAACATTTGGTTCTGCATCTGAGGTAGTTGGAGTTTGAGGCTCTGAAGTCGAAGGTGCAGCACTGGTAGATGCTTGTGGAGTTCAGGAACTGGAACTTGTTCCTCCTGATTGTTCTGGTTATCTTCTCAGCTTCATCTTCAGAGGAGGAGTCACTGTCGTCGACCACTTCCCCTGACTGAGTAGATGATTCTCCCTGTGAGCTAGATGTTGGTGTATTCAAGATATCATACATCATTCGTGTAGCTAACTTGTCATCCGAGGGAGAGAGAGGGATGTTGAAGGACTTGAAGAATCCATCATAGTCGAAAAAGTAGGCGGGTCCTTTGCCAGTAGGTGGTGTGGTATATCGCTAAACGTCAACATTACACCACACTTCTACTAAACCCGTTGAGTTGTTGTAAACTCGCTTGTTCGGTATGTTGTATCCTAGAAAGATGCCTTATCTACCTTCTCGCTGAATTACTCTTGTGTCTTCTTCAGAGGTGTGCACGGCGCGCCAAATGGTTCGAGATACTCCAAGTTCGGTTTGCGTCTTTGTAGTAGCTGTAACATGTCTTTCCGTGGCGCTTGACTATCAGGACTCGATTCAGTGTAACATGCATTCGCCACTGCCTCATTCCAGAATTGGATAGACAGTTTCGAGTCTGCCAACATAGTCCGTGATGTCTCTATCAAGCTTCTGTTCTTTCTCTCAGCAACGCCATTCATCTGAGGTGTGTAGGCAGAAGTGAATTGATGCACAATTCCCTTTTCCTTGCAGTATGTCTCCATCCACTGGTTCTTGAATTTCCGTTGTCTAAGCGTACTTGTCTAACTTTCAGCTTGTAGAGAGATTCCAGTGTGGTTACCAACTCCTTAAATGACTCAAATGTTCTGATTTGAATTTCAGAAACATTACCCAAGTGAACCTTGAGTAGTCATCAGTGACACAAAACAGTACAAGTCGCCTGCAATGCTCTTTGTACTGACTGGACCAAACAGATCCATGTGAAGAAGTTCAGAGGTAGTTCTATTGAATGAACTTTATTTTCCGTATGGACTTCTTCGTCTGTTTGCCTTTCTTGCAAGCTACACAAAAGTCAGGAAGCTGGAAGTTCTTGACATTAACTCCTCTCACCAGATCCTCTGAATCAAGTGATTCATCTTCCTTTGACTAATGTGTCCCATTCTCCTATGCCAGGAGATGGAATCCTTTTCAATAGCTTTAGATAGAAAACACTGAACCTCATGATCCATTGTAGAAGCTGTTGACAGATCCAAGACATAAAGATCTTTGTATCTTGAAGCAGTCATCAAAACTTGGTCCTCTGGGATCACGTAGTCTTTCTTTAGTACGTAACACGTTGTTGTCGAAGATGACTTTAAATCCCTTATCACATATTTGGGAGACAGAAAGTAAGTTATTTTGTAGTTGTTGAACGTAGTTCACCTTATCAAACTTAACTTTCTGATTCCCCACTTCTCCCTATGCTGTGATATAGCCACCCTTGTTTCCTGCAAACAAAACATGCCCTCCTTTTATTTGCTTGATGTTTGATAAAATAGCCCTGTTTCCTGTCATGTGCCTGGATGCTCCGCTGTCTACTATGCACGTGTTAGTTTCAGCACTGTATCGAACACCCTGCACATACAAAGTAAAGAATTAGTTTGGGTTCGGAACCCAAGCCTTTACTGGCTTGGGTTTCCCAGAGGCATCACACATCATAAATTCTACCCATTGACCCTTAGAGGATGAGGGTAGCTCGAGTTCCTTTTTGTCATTAGCATCAGACACTAAGGATGTCTTCTCCTTCCATAATCCAGATTTGTGCAATGCCTGTTTGTGATAAACAGTCGACTGACTTACAGGTTGAATTTTAGGTTCACTAGTTCTTCTAGGTGGAGTCAGTGAGATCCTCTTAGAAGACCTAGGCTTTGAAACCTGAAGTTCAATCTTCTTACGGGGTGTTTGATAGAAGTGACAATAGGAAGCAATGTGTCCATATTCACCATAGTTGTAGCACGATATGCTATTTAACTTTCTTTGTGGAGAAGTGTGTGACACTCTAGTAACATTACTCACCCTAGGTTTTGACTCTAGTTCTTTGGTTGTTTTCTCTGGTTTAACAAAGTTAATTCTTTTGACATGTTTAACCTTTTTTTTTGGTTAATAGGTTTTTGACTTGAAGTATGTGAAAGATTTACCTTAGAAGTGCTTTTAGGTTCTCATTTGACGCTGTTTGATCCTGACTTTAAGTTAACCTTTTCAAATTCCTTTTCCAGATTAACACAAGACAATTTATCCTTTGCCTTTGAAGTGGCCTCCTTTTGTTTGTTTCCAGAGTCAATAGATGAACATAGGGAATCTGGATCACTAACAAGAGGAGTAGACACCACATGATCCTTGATGGGATTACTATTTATTGGTCTAGTCTTAGTGTTCATCAAAGTCTCAGGTAGTGGTGGAACCACTTTATAATCCAATCCCTCCCTGTTGTTCCTTTTTCTCACTAAGTGTTGGACTATGTGTGAAGAACTAGTCCAACTGTGCAGTTTCTGTTTTAATGAATTTACTTCTACTTCTAGAACTGCCTTTTGCTTCTTAGTGTCTTCTAGGGAGTTTAGATAATACCTAATGTCATTAGCTTGGTTAAAGGCAACTACTTTGGTTTCCCTAAGCTGTTTAGTCAAAAGGTCTATCTTTTCTTTATAACTATGTTCATTTTGTTTTAATATCCTATTAGCCTCAGTGCACAGTTGCAAATCTTTTACTAAGTTATCATTATGATCTAATAACCTAGCAAAATGTTCATCTATGCTTTTCCTAAAAGTATCACAATCAGGGCAAGCATGATTATCAAACATTTGGTCAGTAGTACTTAGCTGAGTTGATTCAGTAGATTTAGCCATCAACGCAGCATCAGATGTCTCTGGTTCTAGTGATTCTGTCTTTTCTGTCTCTGACGTGGTAGTCTCTTCTTTAGGCTGGTAACTGACCTCGGTTGCAGTTGCTTCTTCACTATGTGACATCGCTATCTCAACTGCTAGATCTCCTTCACTAGCGGAATCACTGTCAATATCTTCTACACTTGCAATGTTTGATTCCTCTGGTGAGACAAACCTAAAGCTCCAATCTTGTCCTTCATCATCATGAGCAGTCAAGGCTTTTGGATCCTTGCTTGATGAAGTAGAACTGGTAGCTTGCTTGTCTTGACGAGTGAAAGACGAGAATGGGTTCCCGTTACCCGTCTTCTTAGGCTTGACACGTTCTCTTTTGAAGTGCCCCTTCTCTCCACAGTTGAAGCAGGTCACTTTGCTCTTGTCAAAGCCAAATGTGGTATCCTTAGTAGCTACCAAGTTCTGTCCGGTTTGTTTTACAAACTTCTTTGCCCTCCGGACAGCACTAGCTAAAGCCCACATTATGTCCATCCTCTCAAGCTCCATTTCGTCCACCTGCTCGTAGTCCTCGTCTGCCAAATGGCAGTTTCCAATCTTCCCAGCAACGAGTTCATCATACGAATGGACCATTGCAGCCAAAAGATCCATGTGTTCTCGAGCTACTTCCACTGTCACAATTCTGAGATTCTCGGTCTTTAGTTTAGTAGCACTTGCTTCGGATCCAATATAGTGGGAACAAGAAAGTCCTGATGTATCTGATCCTGAAGGAGATGCATGTGAAGGACCCGATGAACTAGACACAAATGCAGTCTGGAGTGGTGCTCCAGATGTCTTAGCTTGAGGCGTGGCATTGTATAAAGATGGATTTTGATTGTAGGAAGCCTTCTAAGCTCTGTACTTCATCCTAAGTGACTCTTCTCGCAACTTAAGAATGAAGTCATTAATATCCATTTTTGCCAGCATTCCATTCTGTCTAAGATTAGACACGAATGAAGCCCATTTTTCAGGCAATCCGTCTGCAAAATTAGTAACTTTCTCTTCCATGGTAGTAGCCACCCCATGTGTATGCAGTTCACTCATCATATGGTAGAATCTATCTATAACATCGTCCAAACTCTCATTTCCCATCGATGAGAAGTTATCGAATTCCTTCTTTAACTCCTTAGCCTTGATCGCCTTCAACGAAGCATTCCCGTCGTACCTCTTTTCTAGCTCATTCCAAAGTTTCTTGGACTGCTTATTTTCTGAGTACGGTGGAATATGTCTTTAGGAATAGATTGTGTTATCAATGCATAAACTCTTTTTTCTGCATTGTATTTGACTTTCTGCATGTCCGTCATTCCTCCTAACATTAGCTTAACTCCATCAGCTCCTACCGGTGTACTATATCCAATCTCGATGGCTTCCCACAGATTCGGATCCACTCCATTGAGGTAGATCTCAAAACGTTGCTTCCAGTGGGGAAACTCATCTAACGTCAAGAGCTTTGGTGGTTTATTATGATTACCCACCTCACTCTCAAGCAACAGCAGGTTCTGTATCCTAGAGTCCTTTCCAGCAGTAAAGGCTGACATTTGATCTTCCATTGCGAATAACTTTAAGTCTAATAACTTTAAGTCTAATAAAACAAATTGTCACTGGGGCGACTGAAAGGTGCGAATGGTCTAGTCATGCATATGAACTGTACGACTGGTTTAATCGTGCGGCTGAACTAAGCGATTAGCTCAGTCATGCGAATGAATCTGATGTGTATGAGCAGTACGCCCAAAAGATTCAATCGTACGAATGGAGATGCGACTATGTCCAATCGTGCGTTTGAGCAATGCGAATGAGGTCCAGTCATGCGAATGGCTCACTCGTGTGACTGAAGCTGCTATTTTGCGAAAATTTCTAGGTTAAACGTGTTTTAGCTGTAAAGATTCGAAATTTCGCAAGGTCTAATCGCCTAAGTCCGTAGAAACCAAACTTTGATGAGCAAGGAACGTCCAAGATCACTTTTGACACAAAAGATTGCGTTTTTAGTGCAAAAACACAAACTTTTTATCAATCTTGATTGAATCACACGTAATCAAGAGCCAAAGCTCTGATACCACTTGTTAGGACCTAGTATTTGAACGAAATACCTCGAGATTAGCGTGTAAACTAGATCAAATAGTGCGGAATCCTATTTGATTGGCGATCCAATTAGTGAGAACACACGAAGAATCAATAAAGAATTGAAACTAACGTTAGAAATCGATTAGGAATCGATCTAATGTGTTCTATGAACTTGGAGAACGAATTGGGAGGATTCTGGACGGCTAGGGTACGTCTGGAATCGTAATTAACCAAAAGCCCTGTTTTTCACGAATTCGGTTGTATTTATAGGTTGGTATTATTCAATCGTGCGACTGAACCATTAGAATGGTTCAGTCATGCGATTGAACCATGCGGTTGATTCATCCGCACGACTGAGTATTCAGTCGTGCGACTGAGCCAATCTTATGTTACAATCATACGACTGATCCAGTCTCCTGGTTCAGTCATGCGACTGAGTCATTTGTATGAAGTATTCATGCTTATGGTTCATTCGCATGGGCCATTCGCATGAGAACTTCATTAAGATAAGTTTGAATGTATTAATTAATAAACATTATGTGTAACAATTCTAACAACCACAAACCTAACTAACTGATTTAATATCAACTCATTAATGAAATATTAATCATTACAAATCACAAACAACCAATATCATCATATCAAATTACATATCAGAATCAGACAAACAAGATCTATTACATTCATATCATGATCTAGGGACATACATGTATCAACAAGAATGATCAGGAAGAACAGGTTCCTACTACTGCAAGTCCACAAGCATCTGACGTTGATGCCTCTGAGTCTTTGGAACCTCACACTCCTACTGCCTCAGATACGGAACCAAACGTTCATAATCTTGATTCTTAGATAATTGTTCCCACCACTCCTGGATCATGCCTCAATGTCTATCATCCTCTGGACAATGTCATTGGGGATGTCAGATCAGGAGTTCAGACGAGAAATCAGCTATATTCAGCTGATTATGCCTCGGTAATGGAAAAGGGATACCTTCACGATGGTGCATATCTTTGTTTTGTGTCTCAGTTTGAGCCAAAATACGTCCGTGAAGCCCTAAATGATGAAGCATGGGTGAGTGCCATGCAAGAAGAACTTCTTCAGTTCAAGAAGTTAGGTGTATGGACACTGGTGGATAGACCTAAAGGTGCTAAGGTCATTGGCATCAAATGGGTCTTGAAATGCAAGAAAGATGACCAAAGGGTCATAATTAGGAACAAGGCTCGACTTGTAGTTCAAGGATTTAACAAGTTGAGGGAATTGATTACAATGAAGTATTTGCACATGTGGCGAGAATGGAAGCCATCCGTATCTTTCTAGCCTATGCCTCGTACATGAAAATTAAAGTCTATCAACTGGATGTAAAGAGTGCATTTCTTCATGGTGAAATCCGAGAAACAGTGTATGTCAGTCAACCTGAAGGATTTGAGGATCCATATGATCGGGACAGAGTTTAGAAACTGGATAAGGCTCTCTACGGGCTTCACCAAGCCCCGAGAGCATGGTATGAAAAACTCTTAACTCACATTGTGAAACACGGATTTCGCAGAGGTGTAATTGACTGTACACTGTTCCTCAATGAAAAGGATGGTGATCTACTGCTTGTTCAGATTTATGTTGATGACATAATCTTCGGTTCTAAGAATGAAGACTTATGTAAAGAATTTGAAGCAGTAATGAAGGTAGAATTTGAAATGAGTGCAATGGGAGAAATGAAGTTCTTCCTCGGATTACAGGTGGATGAGACATCTAAGGGGATATTTCTACATCATACCAAGTATGTAGGGGATATTCTCAGTCAGTTTGACATGGAGAATGCTTTCGCAGCTGGGACTCCACTTGCTACAAACCATGATGTAGCACCCGACGAGAATGGTGATCTGGTTGATGCCACCATGTACCGAGGAATGATTGGATCCCTCATGTACCTCACAGCCTCACGACCTGATATCATGTACGCGACATGTCTAAGCTCCAGATATCAAGCGAAACCAAAAGTGAACCATCTTATTAGGGTTAAAAGGATATTTCGTTATCTGAAGGGTATACCAACACTAGGATTGTGGTATCCTCATGATGATGACTTCGAGCTTACAACGTATAGTGACTCAGATTATGGCAGTTGCAAAATGAACTACAAGTCCACATCAGCAGGATGTCAATTCTTTGGAAGGAGATTAGTGACCTGGTAGTGTAAGAAGCAGACCTCGGTTGCTCTGTCAACCGGTGAAGCCGAATATGTTGCTACTGCAAGTTGCTGTTCACAAATCATTTGGATTCAATAGCAAGTGCGGGACTACGGTTTGCAATTCGCTAATGCTCCTATATTTGTTGATATTTCTGCCACAATAGCCGTAACTAAAAATCAGGTCCAACATCCTAAAACCAAACACATCAGGATTAAATATCATTTTATATGTGATTGCTTTGAAAAACATTTAATCGATGTGGTTAAAATTAATACGGATTTTCAACGTGCTGACCTCTATACAAAAGCCTTTGATAAACCATTTTTTCTATATCAATTAGAGATCAACGCCGTTAAAAATAAAAGTGATGTGATTTCCAACGATGACAGTACTTAGTCCGACAAGTAAATTTCATTTTACTTTTAATTTTTTTTTGTTTATTTTCTTTTTATTTATTTTTATTTCTTCGCCTATTAAAATCCTAAAAACGCAAATCTTTTACGGTTTTAGAATTTTAGGGGGAGAATAGGTTAAGTTAGTATTTAATTTAAAAAACGAGGGAGGATGACAGGCTAGCTGATAGAAATGAGATCGTATCTGTGATATCGATTCAATGACTATGGAAAATGATAATACACGGGAACAAAGAATTTGGGACTTTAAAAGATTTAAATTGAATTAGATGCGAAATTCAAAGTATAAGTTTAAGAAGTCTGAGCAATATAACAAGAAAAATGGTAGTAAAACTGGCTACTACTAAGGTGACACGAAGAAAGTAGACCTACAGGTTGCTAGTTCATTAGATGATGTGTTGGTACATTCAACACAAAAGATGAGTAGACCTTGTTGGTGATCTCAAGATCAAACTAAGTTGTTCAACAAGCTGTGGGTTATCATCCTATCCCTGGTTAACACAATCAATAGAGTTCCAATAAGGGGTGGCGAGCAAAATAAACGCCACAAATATGTGCGGATGACCATAATATGAGCAAAAGCACATGATGAAAAATGCAAAAAGCAATCAAGCTACTGACCTGAGGATAAGCATAACCTACATATTCTAGAATTCATTGTTGTTTGCCACCTCTTTGTTGTGCGGTGGCACTGACCTGAGGCTTGGCTTCTCTTTGAAAGCTCTAAGAATATTTTCTTCTTGAATACTACCCGTAGACCGCTCAAAAATCTCCTGAGGAACGTTGATTACCATAGAAGCATGGGATCCACAAATGCTTGTTGAAATAATTAAACCTTAAATCATCATCAATCTGTGTCAAAAGTCTGTCTATGGATTTAAGAGGACAAGTATACTGACAATCATCATGGCTGCAACTCTTGAAAGTTAACACCATTGTGTGCATCTTGTGGTACTAGTATGATTTCCTAGACTTGCTAATGACTCTCGATGAAAAAAAACCGAGCATCAAAAGGTTTTGATAACATGTCCCGAATGATTTGATTTACCTGTATTATTTCATAATGAACTGTTCCACTTATGGTCAAAATAACTTGAAGCTGCCTGTTCGAGAAATAAATCTGTTAGATATCTATCTTAGGATGTTCACCTCACACAAAATTTACAAAAATATGTTTTTACTTTTGCTTTTCAGTTCTAGTAGTTTCATTTGTTTAATTCTATCAGTTTAGTTGTTAAAAGTTGGACTACATATTGGAATTATGTCTAGGATCTAATCACTAAAAATGGTCACCTCTGAGGTGACCACACGTGTTTTCAAATGTCAAATGGGTCATGTTTGAGGTGACAAAATGTTTTACTGTTAAAAGGATCACGACTGAGGTGATCAAATGTTTCCAAAGTTAAAAACGATCATGTCTGAGATGATTGAATGCTCAAAATGTTTTATCAATAGTTAAAAAGGGTTAATTGTCAAATGGTCATAAAGTTAAAATCATAAGTATGAGCCATTCGCACGACTGGACCATAAGTATGGACCAGCCATACGATTGAACTAGACGAATGAGCCCAATCGCATGACTAAGTTACGCGTATGGCCTAGACATGTGATTGGACCATTAGCTGGGTAAATTCATGCGATTTGATCATCAGAATGAACCAGTCACATGAATGGAAGCAACCGAATGGGGTAGTCGCACCAATGAAACCTAGTCGCACGACTGATGATGATCGATTGAGTCAGTCGCACGACTGGGTCTCAATCGCACGAACTAACTATGCTATTAGGTTCAGTCGCACGACTGAGGGAAACCCTAGTAGAAATAGAGGGGAAGTCGGTCGCAAACACTATTCAACCCCAATCGCTCATTTCTTAGCAACACTTACCGATACTCTGCCCAAATTTCATTTGATTGCTCTTGGACTATGATTATTACGTTCTAACGATTTCCAGTGACTCTACAGGTAATTTGCAACGATTTCCAGTCAAATGTTCAATCGATTCATCCTCAAAAGATCGAAATTGTGCCCTAAAACTTAACCGAGACTAGTATGACTAATAACCTGATAAAACTAAGTAAAATGTTAAAACAAAGGTTATTAGGTGCTATGTTAGGTGTTTGCGAGACTAATGCGCCATAGCACGAAGTCTTACACTACGAATTGCGTAAAATTTGAATTTGAATAAACCAATCGTCTGTCAATCGAATGGGTGCTCTGATGAACTTCAATCACACGACTGAGCCGGGTGAATGTCTCAGTCGCACGACTGAGTTGGGCGAATGGCACAATCGCACAACTGAAACATGCAAATAAGTTCAGTCGCACGACTGGTTCAACCGCTTGGTAGAGCATACGACTGAGCACAGTCGCATGACTCAGTCATGCGTATGAGCTCAATCGCACGACAGAAGAGACAGATTCAAGTTAAGAGATTCAAGTAGTTACTCTTTACTCACACTAACGTTTATCCATTTTGTGTAACAGATGGCGAGTTGCTGGACAATGAGCACGAAGCACAACATATGTGCTCACCTGGATTTGACTTACAGGAATGCTGTAGACTTTTCGGGCATTATTACTTTTCTGTGAAGATTGAGGATCTTCTATGCCATTTTGAAACCGTGCACACCATACCGATCCCTTCACCAGGCCTTCTGGGAAGGCGCAGTTGTCGATAGGACCGCAGATCCCTATTGCATCAGGAGCTCTATCTTCGGTCAGGCCACAGAGATCACAGAGGAGGATCTCAGGACAGTGCGCGACTGCTTTCTACGAGCCAAGTACTCGGGGGACATCATCGCAGGTGTGCTCTACAAGAGCAACCTGTGCCCCCAATTCAAGTACCTGGCATATGTGCTGCTAAAGTGATTTGCCTCCAGGAAAGGAGGCTTCGATGAGCTATCAGACCAGATACAGAACGCCTACGTGGCGTTGTGCTGAACCACCCATTCAGTTTCTGTCGGATGATCTTCACCTACTTGGTGGAGAACATCGAGGCGAAGAGGAAGGAGGGATTTTGTATGTATCCTCGCTTCATGCAGATGATCATTGATTAGAAGCTCCCTCAGCTACCTAAGGAGAAGGAGGACGCTATAGTACTTCAGGTAATGGATGACACCATATTGGGTCGGATGAAGGTGTACAGGGGGACGCATGTTAAGCCCCCTATGAGGAGATTGTTTGGGCACTTGACCCAGGAGGATTGCGTGGCGCCCGCTAGGAGGAAGTGGCACCATGAGAACAGTGATTCTAATATATAGCAGATTGTAATCCCCACCAATGACTCAGGGGATGATGACAGTGGCGATGGTGGAGCCACAGGCCCCACTCCATCTAGGGCCACCACTACAGATGTTACACCTCCACCACCTACTCATGGAGAAGCTGACATAGCTGGTTTCCATCAGGGTTTCAGGCCTGATGAGGAGGAGGAGAGTGATGATGAGCCGTTGACCAGAATGGTGGGCAGTAGGGTGGTTGCCACTGAACATGGGATAGAGGCGATTAGAGGATGCCAAGCTGCGTTTGGGGAGACTACTAAAGATCCCACTTATACCGTAGACCAGCTCAGTATCCTAGGGGGAGCATCCTCCTCAAGGGGTTCGAGGAAGAAGAGGATGGCTCAACCCCATGGGATGAAGCCGAAAAGACGAAGGTTCACACTGATTTCTACATCCACCACCACTACCACCATATCTACCACCATCACTCACTCACCCACCACCACAACTACCACCACCACTACTACCACCTCACCCACCATCACTACCATAGCCATTCCACCACCTATCTACACTACTTCCACCACCACTATAGCCTACCCATCACCACCCACACATATAACACTACCCATATTCACCACAACCACCAGCCCGGACCATCATCCCACTAGTCATTCACTACTATGATCCTTCCTACCTTGTGATGGGGTAGAGGATCAGCTGGTAGCACTGAACAGGATGGTGCTGAAGCTGTGGGCTGCTGATGAGGAAAGAGCTGCATAGATCAGACAACTTGTGGAGAAGAACGCTGCCCAAGCATAGCAGATCGCTCAGCAGGCCCAGCTAATAGAGGATCAGGCTCAGCAGATGGTTGTTCAAAGTCAAGAGATTGCACAACTCCAAGAGCATAAAGTTCTATCCACTAAGAAGATTGAGGAGTTGGAGGATGCCAAATGGACCATCATGCTCAAACTCAAAGGCACAAAGGATGAGCCTCTGATGATACGTGAGGGTGATGATGATGGTGATGATGATGATGATGAGGATGTTGATGAAGAGGATGATGATGAGGATGAAACAGAGGGAGGAAATGATAAAGGTGCAGGAGATGAAGGAGATGATGAAGACGAAGGTGATGCGTTTGTATCGAGTGCCACATAAGCAAGAGAGAGGCGGACCAAGAAAAATCAAGAGCAGGGTGCCTCAACATTAGCCTCGACTGCAGAAGAGCATATGATTCAGGACAAACGTAATGATTAGATGTTTGTGTAATTTTAAATCATGTGTAACTAAATCATGTATTAAACTTGTGTACATAATGTTTATATTTATTTAATGTTTACAGTCTTGATTATTGACTAATGGTTGATGTGTTTATATGTTTAAATCAAGCAGATCATTCATCTCAGCAAGATGTGTACAATGTCGCTCCCCTTCAGCAGATCAAGTCTCAACTCAAAATGATACTTGATTTGCAAGGGATCGTCAAGAGGTCTGTGAGTTACACTCCTAAAGAAGGAGAAATAATTCATGACCTTACTGGTGAGCAACTGGCTGAGATGTTCCGACCGAATCCAGATGAGCTTGTGAAGGATGCTCTTACTGTTGATATGGATAGTGACGGTGAGCTTAACGATATGGATGGGATTGAGATCGAAGACGTCACAACATAACATTATCCAGAGTATGCTGACAACGAGGGAACTGTAGTCCCCAATCTGGGTGACACCCTTGTCAGTGATACATTTGAAACACAGGATAAGATGGAGAAGGAGTCAGAGAAGATGAAAGATCAAGCCCAAGCCTCAGACGCCGATGTCAACATCAAAAAGGCTGAATGGGCGGCATGTTTTGCAGAGATCAGAGCCCAACGCAGTGCTCCAAAGCCTAGTACCTACACCAAGCTTTATAAAGTAAAGAAGAATTTGAAGGTGTGAGGAAAAATCATAACGTGGGCATATTTTGATGATCTAAATGTTTATGCTATCAGAGAGAGAAGGGAATCGAGTACTTTAGATTCCCACACGATCTGAAGACTGTACCCGGTTTTGAGCTTACCCAGTTGGCCAAGTTGAAGTTGTTATATGTTGACCCTTGAAAGATGTCAGGCTGGTTGAACCAGCTTTAAAGAGAGTACCACACCAGGTGGGTCAACTTCAAACCTCAACAACCAACGAGGTATATCAGAAGATCTAAAGTTGATGCCATTACTGGAAAGCCAAAGATTGTGCTGAAGTGGAGTCCTCCATGCATAATGTTGAGAATCCCTCTAAGGGAAATGCCTTAGGACTTCACTCCACACTTCAAGTCGTGTATTGTGATTGGAGAATATGTGAGGTTGTCATAGTTCTAAATAGAAATGGAAATATGGAAACTATCAAGGTATTTCACCCAATCTGGCTAACTAACTTGTCTTCAGAGGATGTCTACACTTTATACAAGTGGCCACTGTTCTATGACGTGCAAGACATTATACAAGCCTTCCAGTTCCAAAATGTGATAAGGCTCTACTTTGCATTCGAAATACATGCAAGAGTTACAAGGGAGGAGAAGTATAAGAATATGAAGAGCTGATGAAGAATGTTAGACAATAGAGTAAACTAGGTCCAAGGGGGAGTTTGTAGATACATATGTACCTAGTTTATAAGCTTAATGTAAAATGTCTTTCATATCTTACATATATGTAACAGAATGGGCATGAATGAAATATATTGTGTTTGTGATGCTTATAATGTTTAATATTTCACTGATTATTGTCTGTTAACGCATATTGAACTAACTATATAGGTTTGTGGTTGTTTACATAGTTCTTAGTCAATAATGATTGAGAAGCGTGCTTAAACTTAATTGTGCGAAGTTCTCATGCGAATGGACCATGCTAATGGACCACACGCATGAAGACTTCATGCTAATGATCCAGTCACACGACTGAACTAGGAGATTGGATCAGTCGCATGAATGTAACATGAGATAGACTCAATCGCACGACTGAATCTTCAGTCGTGCGGATGGATCAACCGCATGCTTCAATCGCATGACTGAACCATGAAAATGGCTCAGTCGCACGAATGAGTAACCATAACCTATAAATGCCACTTAATTCATGGAAAAACATAACAATTCGAATACCTATGCACTAAATCGTACCCTAGCCATCCAGAGACTCAAGAACACCTGTTCCAAATTCATAGATCACAGTAAATCATCCTACTATCGTTCTTGACGTTTAGTTTCATTCTTGGATTGATTTTACTCTTGTTCTTACCGATTGGATCACCAATCAAATAGGATTCAGTACTATTTGAGTTGGTATACACGTAAATCAGTTAGTACTCCATACCGTACACGGTCCTAATAAATGGCACTGCTGCTACTGCTCACTGATGGGTGAGGGAAATGGAAGCTGTTCTAAATATTATTGAGTGCCGAGAAAACCATAAGGTGAAATTTGTTGCCCACTCGTTTGTTGACTCGGCTCTGTGTTGGTGGGACAATATAGTCCAAGCCTAGGTTAGTTTGGTAATTAGGAGAATGAGGTGGTCTGAGTTGAAAAATTTGGTGATTAAGGAGTCTTGTCCTCATAGGGAAATGGATAAGGTGGAAAGGGAATTCCTGCAGCTGGAGACAGGAACAATGACACATCAACAATACACCACTAAATTCAATGTGATGGCACATCTGGTGTCGGACCAAGTGACGCCTTTGTCACGAAAGATTAAGAGGTACATTCAGGGTTTGCCGACGGATATCCTCAGGCACATGATCGCTACCCGACCGAGCACGTTTAGGTCGGCGGTTGATTTAGCAAGCAGATTGTATGATGAAAGAACTGTGGCGGTGACTGAAGGCAGAAGAAAGGTGGTGGTGACCGGAATTGGAATGGAAAAAGGTTTGGTCAGGGCGGTGCCCCGACGAGTAACAAGAAGGCACGGATAGATGACCGCCGTGTGGTCACATCTGGTGCGGGGTCGAAGAAGTGTAGCAAATGTGGAAGGGAGCATATCGGAGAATGTAGGTTGGGATCAAACTTATGCTTCAAATGTGGGAGGACGGGGCACATAACGAGGGACTATCGTGTGGTCAGATATTTTAACTGTGGTAGAGAGGGTCACATGAGTAGAGACTGTAAGAAGCCGAGGGCTGAAGGTTCGAGGGTGAAGAAGACTAGAGGAGAAGGACCGAGGGTGAGCACCAAAGCGTTTACGATGATGTAGGAGGAGGCTAGGACGGACCCTGATGTTGTGTCAAGTACGTTTCTAGTAAACCAAACTTTAGCCTTTATGTTATTCGATTCGGGTGCTAGTAAAAGTTTTATTTTTGCTGCTTTTTGTGCTAAATTGTCCGTTAGTATTAAGAATATAGATGCGCCCTTTGATGTAGAAACTACCATAGGTAAGTCTACCAGGATTTCTGAGATGGTAGAAGGTTGTGACATGGAACTAGAAGGTCATAAGTTTCTGGTTAGACCATTCATGATGTAGAAACTAGCATATCAGAGTATGGTGACAGTTTATAGGGATCGGGTCACGACGTAAAGGATGTTAAAAGGATGTGGACACGCCGACACCATAACTGTCTAATATACTGGTTGTGTATGACTTTCCAGATGTATTTTCCAAAGACTTACCAGGAGTGCCACCTGACCGAGAGATCGAGTTTCAGATTGATTTAATACCAGGTGCCCAATTTGTTGCCAAGGCACGGTATCGATTGGGTCCGACTGAGATGAAAGAGTTGATGGAGCAATTACAAGAGCTATTAGATAAGGGGTTTATTAGACTGAGTGTCTCTCCTTGGGGTGCTCCGGTCTTATTTGTGAAAAGAAAGACGGTAGTATGAGAATGTGTATAGACTACCGTGAGCTAAACAAGTTGACGGTGTAGAATCTGTATCCGTTACTGAGAATTGATGATTTGTTCGATCAGCTTCAACGTGCCAGTTGGTTTTCAATGATAGATCTTCGATCTGCTACCATCAGCTAAAGGTGAAAGAACCGGATATCCCTCAAACAGCTTTTCGCATGCATTATGGTCCCTAGGAGTTTCTCGTTACGTCATTCGGTTTGACCAACGCGCCAGCTGCTTTTTATAGATCTAATGAATCGAGTGTGTTAGCCGATGTTGGATAAATTAGTGATTGTATTTATCGATGATATCTTTATTTACTCCAAGAGTGAGGAGGAGCATGTAGGTCATATTTGGGAGGTGTTAGAGACGTTGACAAGGGCGAAACTATATGCTAAATTTTCCAAGTGCGCGTTCTGGTTGCACGAAGTTCAGTTTTTGGGTTATGTAGTGAATCCCAGGGGGATTATAGTGGATCCAGCAAAGGTGGAGGCGGTGATGCAATGGAAGTCTCCAAAGATGCCATCTGAGATTCGTAGTTTCATGGGTTTGGCGGGCTATTATAGAAGAATCATTCAATATTTCTCTAACATCGCTTCTCCACTAACCAAGTTGACCTGGATAGATGTAAAGTTTGTATGGGGTCAAGCTCAAGAAAAGGCTTTCGAGGAGTTAAAGTCGAGGTTGGCTCAAGCTCCTGTTCAGTCATTACCCGATGGAAGTAAAGATCTGGTGGTTTATTCTAATACTTCCTACTCGGGGTTCGGGTGTATGTTAATGCAGAGGGGAAAAGTTATAGCCTATGCATCCCCATAGTTGAAGGTTCATGAAATTAACTATCCAACTCATGACTTGGAACTAGAAGCTGTAGTCTTTGCGTTGAAGATTTGGAGGCACTACCTATAACGGATGAAGTGCACCATATTCACTAATCACAAGAGCTTGAAGTACTTCTTCGAGCAGAGAGATTTGAACATGAGGCAGAGGAGATGGTTGGAGCTTATATAAGATTACGATTACGAGATCCATTATCATCCGGGCAAACCCTACGTGGTGGCGGATGCCCTTAGCCGGAAAGAGAGACCCAAGCCGATTCGGGTAAAAGCTTACCAGTTGATCATGATCTCTGATGTGATCAAGCAAATCAAAGAGCTTCAAGAGGAGGAATTGAAAGAATATCATCTTAACACTGAAAGAATGAGAGGTCTAGTTGTGGAATTGGGTGAAAACACACTCGGTGTTAGAACCCGATTTGGACAAATGTAGATTCCTCATTTTGGGAATCTACACGTGAAGATCATGGACGAAGCTCATAAGACTTGATACTCTATTCATCCCGGTGCTACAAAGATGTATCAAGACATGAAGAAAGACTATTGGTGGCCGGGTATGAAGCGTGATGTGGTGGAGTATGTGAGTAAATGCCTTACTTGTTTACAAGTGAAGGTCGAGCACCAAAAGCCGTATGGAAAGATCCAATCACTGGATATACTGGAATGGAAATGGGAGCACATCACCATGGATTTCATTACGAAGCTACTGCGTACCAAGAAAAGGTATGATGCTATATGGGTGATTGTTGATCGTTTGACGAAGAGTGCTCACTTCCTACTGATCCACGAGACATATTCATCCTAGAGGTTGGTGGATTTGTTCCTCAAAGAAATTGTAACTCGTCATGGTGTACCGGTGTCTATCGTGTCTGATCGTGGCACTCAGTTTACATCCAAATTTTGGAAGAAATTCCACGATGCTATAGGGACGAGGTTACACATTACCATGGCTTATCATCCTCAAACAGATGATCAGTCAGAAAGGACCATTCAGACACTAAAGGATATGCTTCGACCATATGTCATCGATTTTGGAGGAAGTTGGGATGACCACTTACCGTTAGCTGAGTTGTCATATAACAACAGCTATCATGCCAGTATTGGTATGCCCCCTTATGAGATGCTATACAATAGGAGATGCAAAACACCCATGTGTAAGGGTGATATCGGCCATAAAGAGTTAAGGAGAGTCAAAGTGGTCGAGGCAATGATTGAGAAACTAGAAAGGATCAAAGCCTTCATGAAGGTAGCCAAAGATAGACAGAAGTCGTATGCTGATAAACGACGTAGACCAATTGAATTCGAGGTGGGTGATAGACTTATGTTGAAAGTCTCACCTTGGAAGGGTATCATTCGGTTCAGAAAGCGGGGCAAGTTGAGCCCAAGATACATAGGGCCTTTCCGAATCATTGCTCGAGTAGGAGAGGTGGCCTATAGACTAGAGTTACCAGATGAGTTAAGTGGGATTCACTCGACATTCCATGTATCTCATCTAAGAAAGTGTTTAGCAGACGAGGATATGATTGTACCACTGGAGGATATCGAGGTAGATGAACGGTCAACTATGTGGAGCAACCAGTGACGATCAGTGACCGTAAAGAGAAGAGATTGAGGAATAAAGTGGTCCCACTTGTGCGCGTACAGTGGAAGCACAGAATGAGATCTAGGACTACGTGGGAGACTGAAGAAGATATGAGATGACATTACCCACGTTTGTTCGAGGAATAATAGGTTTTGGGGTTAAACCTATTTAAGGGGGTGGACTTGTAACACCCGGTTAAATTATTTTAACCCAAAGAAAAAAGAAAAAGAAAGAAAAGAAATTAAACCCAAATAGATGGATCAAGAGTGTCAAAAGGACAAAATGTTTGAAAAAGTGGGTGTCAAAGGTAATGGCCGCCCATGTTGTCTGCCTACATCTTTTCATTCGGATATTTCTAGAGAGAGAAAATGAAGGAAAGCAGAAACTCTTGGGTTGAAGAAGAACAGAAAGAAAAGTGTGAATTCAATGAAAGAATTCATGTGTTTATGGTGTTCTTAACTGGTTTTATCCTCGGTTGTATGCTTATGTGTGTTTGTGTGTTCGGGTGCGTATTCTGGGGGGTTTCTAGGTGTGAACTTGTAACAAACGGGTTTGAAGGAAGTCTTACCCGAAGAGGCTACAAAGGTGAGTTCTAGAACCCCTCTTTTTACTTGTTTTTAACTGTTTTGGGACTGGAAATGCATGTACGAACTTTTTATAAAAGTTGGGTTTCATACCTGTATGTATGTATCTGTTTGATGATATTTTGATTATGTTCCTTAGGGTTAGAATGTATGATTTAAGCTTAGAACATGACAGATGGTGTTTGGGGACTGAATTCTGATGTTAAGTGTGTCTTAGGCTACTCATGCGCCCAAACAATAGCTCATACACCCAACCATAAATAACTGCCTAAGTGTTCCTCATGCGGATGAACCACATACTAATGTGGATGAAAGTTATGCGACTGGAGGAAATGCGGATGAACGTTATGCGACTAGAGGAAATGCAGATGAAAGTTATGCGACTGGAGAAAATGCGGATGGAAGTTATGTGACTGGAGGAAATGTGGATCATAGTTATGCCACTGGAGGAAATGCGAATGAAAGTTATGCGACTAGAGGAAATGCGGATGAAAGTTATGCGACTGGAGGAAATGTGGATGATAGTTATGCGACTGGAGGAAATGCGGATGAAAGTTATGCGACTGGAGGAAATGTGGATGATAGTTTTGTGACAGGAGGAAACGCAGATGAAAGTTGTGCGACCAGAAGAAATGCGGAGGAACAATAAGAAATGCGGATGAACAATATGAAATGCGGATGAACAATATGAAATGCGGATGAACAATATGAAATGTGGATTAACAATAAGAAATGCAGATAAACAATATGAAATGCGGATGAACAATAAGAAATGCGAATGGACAATATGAAATGCAGATGAACAATAAGAAATGCGGATGAAGACTTAGAATATTTTCTGATTTCCGGGGGAAAGTGTTATGTATGCTTTGACTTGGGAGGTTCCCGGGGGCATAGTAAGTTGACTTTTGAGGTCATAGATGATGTGATGGGCATTTATGATGATGATGATGTTATGTATGATGTTATGCATGATGGTATGTATGATGTATGTTATGTATGTATGATGATGCCCTTATGGTGATGTTGTATGTTTATGTTGATGTTCCTTATTATGTATGAGTATTTCCCTACGGCTTTACGTTGAATGTTAATGAATGAAATGAAAGTATTATGTAACGTAAAGTGAAAGATAATGAAAAAAGGAACATAATGAAAGAATGCATCCATTAATGAACGAAGGAAAGTAAAGTAAGTCTTGCAAGCCTTGTATGTGGAAACACGCCCAATGAAGGGGGGTGTTAGTTCAATGGTGTGCGGGTTAGCTACCCTAGAAGGATGCACACCGGCGTTCGTCTTTATGACCGACCATTTGTATAGAACCTTTGTCGCTTACCCTTGGTGTTGTGGACAGGCTGCTGAGCGCCATGAAGGGGGGTCTATGATAGACCTAGGCCCAGTACCCGCTTTATGCATGATGGTAAGGTATAGCACATGACAATGGTACACCTAAATTTACCCTAGGTATTGTGGTCAGGCTGCTGAGTGCCATGACGGGGGGTCTATGATAGACCTCGGCCCAGTACCCGCTTTATGCATGACAGTGGGGTAAAGTTCATGGTTTTGGATAGAACATAAAAAAGCAAAGATGAACGTATGAATGAAAGTTAACGAATAAATGATGAAGATAATAATGATATTATCTATGTGTACGTATGATGTGTGACCGCATACAAAAGTAAAGAATGGTTTTACTGAAAGTAAAGTATGTTTTACTTAAAACTACAACTCACTCAGCAACGCTTACTTTTTATGCATTTTACAGTTGGCAGGTAAAGTTGCTGAGGATGGCACGGGGCGGCTACTTGACTCTTTTGGATGGCATTCTTTTGTTTAATGTTTTTGCATTGTAATGCGAACAAATGATATTGTGTAACAATTGTTGTATTATTTTGAAAAATTTTTTTAATGAAAATGTTGTTTTTAATGTTTCCGCTGCAACGTTTATTTCAAGTTAATGTAATTCTATGTTTTATGTGCGATGATTGGCCAGCTATAAGTGTCCCGGGAACAAGGCCTTATAATAGACAACAGACACATTATTATTTGACATTAAGAGATCTGAAAACCTTTTTACCCTCACTCACACTAAGCTGTATAGTATCCTTGGTGGTTACCAAATGGAGATGAACATGCAAAATCCATCTACTAGCTACAATCAATAGAGTTTAGCCCCGAGAATCCCAAGCAAGAGCTATACTCAAGGAAGCCCATTCAAAAGCTCAGCTCTTCTCAAGCCTTTGTATCCTTAGATAAAAGTTCTGGAAACTTTCTCTTCATCATTGAAGACACGGACTACATCCATCCAAATGATCTAGACTATATGAAGATAGTCCAGCAGATGTTTCTTCTCACTAATAGAGCCAAGAAGTTCTATAGTAGGATAGGGAAAAAGTTTTCAAGCAATGTGACTAGTGGAAATTTTGTGTTGAATAAAAGTAAAGTGTTACAACTGTAACCAAATGGGCCACTTTGCTAGGGAATGTAAAGAACCAAGAACAAATGGTGGCCAAACAACACTAATACAGCTCCAAGAACTGAGAATCCCAACCAACCAAAGCAACAAGTTAAAGTAAATATGTGTCTCCAAACCAAGCCTTGATGGAAGATCATGATGAAGCTAAGGTATTGGAACATCTTTTTACTCCTGAATGCATTGCTAAAGTAAACATGTATAGGTCTTATAACTTGGAAGTAAGATCTGATCTTAAGTCCTTGAAAATTTTTAAAGCTGTTTTTAAAAGATCAGAAAATGACTATAAGCTTAAAATAGAAGACTTAGAGAAAACAATTGTTGCTCAAAAACATGAGCACACAAATTATAGGAATCAAAACAAAGATCTTCTTGCCAAGTTAACTGAATATCAAGTTGAGTTTGTGATCAGCAAAGCCAAAGCAAAAAAATGTTTTCTTGAAGAGGAAACCTTCAAAAACATTATATCTTCATTTTTGCATGCAAAAGTTTGTTATATATATAGGCAAGATGGGATCAAGTAAAATAGCTCCTATACACATATTATTATTAGTTAGATCTCTGAGTTATGGAACTTATGAATATGAGCTGCCTATCATTAATCATATCCAAGAGGAAGATGAAGATAAAGAGGATATAGTGAAGGATGAACCAGGAGTGAGTGAAGAGGTTCATTCTAAGAATAGACATTATATTCCTGGAGTAAATAAGAAACTAGGAATGGCCAAGTGTACTAGACAGAAATTAATTAGGGATGCTAAAAGAAAATCAAAGAAGGTATAAGAGATCAAGCCCTCCTTTAACCTTAGGCAAAAACAAGTCTTTATCTCTATTAGGTTTAAGGTGAGGAAGACTAAAGTCTGATCTAAGGAATCTAGTATCAGGAGTCCTAGTTCAAGTTCAAACCATTCTGGTCAAGTGAAGAAGGTTTAACAAGTGTGCACCACTGTTGTACAGCCCGAACCATCCAACTCGAAAGGAAAGCTTTACCCTCAAAAACCTGTTGCATCATCTAGGAAGATGTAGGAGTTTGAAAGAGATCATGATCAACCTTCTCCTTAGAACAAGACACTCAGAGTATGCATGTGGAATGCATCATGTGTGGTGGTACAACTTATTATGCTAAGGATTGGATTTACAATCCTAAGAGTACCATCCACATGAACAATAAGAAAACTTCTAAGAGGAAGAAGAAAATAGCTTTGGAAAGAAAATCACTTTCCTTTTGAAGCTCCAAGGTGAAAAAACGAAGATAGGTGGAAAGCTGTCTTCGAAAGCAGATTTGGTCTTAGGAGAAAGGAATGCTTCCGAATCACTGAAGTCTACTGTAGTCACTGCAAAAGCTTCTAAAGGTTTAGTCTCAAAAACTTTTGAAGTCATAAATGGTAAGCTTAACATTAAGAAGGTAAACTTTGTCAAAGAGCTTGAGTTCAATCATTTGAGGGTAACTTAATATTGAGACCAGAGATATAACATGCTTTTTACTAAGCATGAGTGCATTGTTCTCAAGCTGAGGGTGATCATTCCTCAAGATCATATCTTTCTCAAAGCTCTCAAGAAAAAGAACATGTACAAGATGGATTTGCAGGAAACCTCTTCATTAAAAGAAGTTTCTTGATTTCTATATAAAGTCAATAGTGATGAGTCTTTCCTTTGGCATAAAAGAATGTGCCATAAAAACTTTAAGAACATGAATAAATTAATTAAATATGATTTGGTAACCGGAATGCCAAAGAAAGAGTTTACAAGTGATGACCATTGTGTTGCATATCTAAAAGGAAAGCAACACAAAGTGTCCCACAAGCCAAAGGAAATAAACTCTATCACTACTCCTCTACACTTATTACATATGGATCTTTTCGACCCCACTAGTGTAATAAGTTAGGAAGATCTTCATATTGTCTTGTGATCACAAATGATTTCACAAAATATACTTGGGTCTTCTTTTTTAGAAGTAAGGATGAAACCCATGAAATCGTGAGATTTTCATTTTGAAAATTGAGAATCAATGTGATCACAAAGTTAAGATCATAAGATGTGATAAAGGAACTAAATATAAGAACCAAATCATTGATATATTTTCTGATGAAAAAGGTGTTTCAAGACAAAACAGTGCTCCTAGAACTCCTTAACAAAATGGTGTTGCTGAAAGGAGTAATAAGACACTTATTGAGGCTGCAAGAACCATGTTCTCTAACTCTAAATTGCCCATAACTTTCTAGGCAGAGGCAGTGAACACTGCCTGGTATATGCAAAATAGAGTTTTAATAGTCAAAACTCATGGTAAGACTCATTATGAATTGTGGCACAAATGGAGATCTTTCAATGGGTTCCTCAAGTCATTTGAATGTACATGAACCATATTAAATACCAAAACTCATATAGCCAGGTTTGTTGAGAAAGTAGATGAAGGACATTTTATTAGATACTCTTCCAAAGCTAAGGCTTATAGAGTATACAATCTCAAAACTAGAATAGTTGAAAAGTAAACCAATGTGACCTTTAATGAACACACTCTCAGTGTGAAAGGTTCAGGCCTTGACTGGCTATGTGATCTTGATTTTGTTACATACTATTTTAACAAATCTTGTGAATATGTTTCTAGAAGAACAAGCAACACATCTGCAAGATATCCTAATCCAAGATTTGAGCTAAAAAGACCAAATGATAGAATTCCTTCAGTTTTAGTGGTAAAAAACCCTACAAGTGGAAATCATGTCAGCACAACCATAACAAATTTTTCAGCTGATACATCTAAGGTGCCAACCAATTCTAATAATAAGGCACAAAACTCAAATGAATTTATTGTCAGTGTAAGAGGATATATAGATGGTGAAAGTGATAAAAAAAAGTCACGATGCTAAAAATCATTCCACTAGGGATAACATCAATGATGTTACACACTCTCTGGATCAAGTTACACTTGATGGGTGTGCTGATGTGGTAAGGATACTCAATCACGATATCTAAATTTCACTAATTTTGATCTATCAAATCAACTTATTGTGATTCCTCAACTAAAAAGCCATAAGTCATATCCTACCACAAACATAATTGCAGATTTGAGTCTGGGGTGAGAGCAAGAGGATAAACCCATGATAAAAATGTTTTTCTACATTCTTGCTTCTTGTCCCATATTGAACCAAAGAAAGTTGATAAGACTTTAAAAATGGAAGCTGGATTGAAGCAATGCATGATGAACTACTTTAATTCAAAAGACAAGTTGTTTGGAACCTATGTCCTTTTCCACCTAGGAAGATGCCAATAGGTACCAAGTGGGTTTTCAAAAATAAGAAAAAGTGATAGAGGGTTTGTCATCAAGAACAAGACTAGTAGTCTAAGGGTATACTCAAGAAGAAAGAACTGACTACACAGATGTTTTTGCTCATGTACCAAGATTTAAGGTTGTAAGGATATTTCTTGCTTTTGTTGTATCTAATGATTTCAAGGTCTACCAACTTGATGTCAAGTGTGCATTCTTATATGGGGTGATAGATGAAGTAGTGTATAACAAGCAACCACCTAACTTTGCAGATCTAGATCATCCTAATTATGTCCGCAAGCTTGACAAAGTTCTTTATGAGTTGCATCAAGCTCCAAGGAAGTGGTATGAGACATTGTCATAGTACCTAATTGAACATGGTTACAAAAGAGGTGCTATTGATGGCACACTCTTCATCAAAGAAAATGGAATGACTTGATGTTGGTTCAAGTTTATATTGATAACATCATCTTTGGGTCAACTAATGAAAAACTCTGCAAAGAATTTAAAAAAATAATGAAGAATTGATTTGAAATGAGTGCCATAGGGGAACTGAATTTTTTTCTAGGAATTCAAGTGGAGCAAGTTGACAATAGCATCTTCATAAACTAGTCAACATATGTACAACGCATACTAACAACATTCCATCTAACTAATTGTAAGGTTGCTAAGACTCCCATAGTAAGAAACCACTCCCTAGGACCTGATCTTAAGGGGGAGTGTGTGGATGAACATTTTTACAGGGCTATGATTAGGTCGTTTATGTACCTAATAGCGAGCAGGCTTGATATCATGTTTGCCACATGCATATGTGGAAGATATCAAGCGAACTCCAAGATGTCACACCTAGTTCCTGTCACGAGAATTCTTAGATACCCCAAAGAGCTCCTAAACTAGGACTTTGGTATCTAAGAATTCTAACTTCAATCTATATGCATATATAGATGGTGACTATGGTGGTTATAATATGAGTATAAAGTCTACATCTAAATGATGTCAATTCCTTGGTGGAAGGATATTCTCTTGGTGATGCTTGAAGCAACATTCTGTATCTGCATCAACTGTTGAAGCTAAATACATTGCTGCTACAAGCTATTGTGCTCAAGTGCTTTAATTTAGAATTAGATGCTAGATTATGGATTCAACTTCAAGAAGAGTCCTATCCACATAGACAACAACAATGCTATCTTAATTATAGAGAATCCAATGAAGCACTCAAAGACAAAGCACATCAACATTAGGTACCATTTAATAATAGATAATTTTGAAAAGATGTTGATAAAACTAGTCAAAGTTAACACAAATGAACAATATGCTAATTGATTCACAAAAGCTTTTAATGAACAAAGATTTAAATATCTTGTAACAGTTATTGGGATGATTAACTTTATGTAGATTTTCTTAAATTAATTTCAAAATTGTTTTTCGAATAATGTGTGTCTTTAAAGTTGTCTAAATAATAACTCATATAAGCCTAGTTAATCTTTGAAGAAATTTTTCAAAATATATATTCCTTAGAATTTTAAGAAGTATAGATAGATTTTCTCTTCGAAGAGATTGATTTGACTTTGGATGAAACTTATGTCATCAAAACAAATAACTACTTACTAAGGAGTTTACCTTTAAAAGAAATTCTGAGATATTTTCCGAAGCTTAAATCTGCTTCTAAGTACTTCTATGTTTTGAAGGACAATTTCCTTCTGAAAACAATTTAGTTTGGAGGTTTTATTTACTCTTTAAGTAAAAATCTTGAAACTTAATCTCTTCCGAAACCATATCTATCTCCGAAGCAAAATTACTCTAAGTACATTTTCTTCCAAAGCACTTCTTTTAAAATTGAGGAATATCTTCTAAAGTAAATTTTGCTTTGCAAAGTTTTCTCTAAACTTCCAAAGGCAAATTACCTTCAAAATATTTTCGACTTCCAAGATAACTACCTTCTTAGGTATTTTTCATAGGTTGAACCAACATTAGGATTTCAAAGTTTATCTTTTATAATAACTTTGTCTCATATCCAAGCATATAAATAACTTTACAATGAATCTTCCTCTTTCTTTTTCTTTTTCATCTACAATCTTCTAGCCCTAAATTACACATAAACCCTTGTTGTTTTTCATATCTTTCACATAAAAGCTTTAGAAAATGGTTAACCTTGAACCCCAAAACCTACCATCCTTTATCATGTACCTTCACAAGCAACAAAACCAAGTTTCTCTATTATCGGATGAGAAAAACCCTGGTTTCTTGGATGTTTGTAGCTTTCTATCCCGCTCATCTTACCTCACTAACCTCACTACAGACCCTCCACTTTATGAAGATCAACTTCTTGAATTCTAAAGGACTTGCCAAGAGGTTATTA
This sequence comes from Flaveria trinervia, assembly GCA_025506515.1. Lineage (NCBI taxonomy): Eukaryota > Viridiplantae > Streptophyta > Magnoliopsida > Asterales > Asteraceae > Flaveria > Flaveria trinervia. Next base: position 8,614,395 of record CM046442.1, on the reverse strand, counting down.
TGGATGGTGAGAGGACACTATCTACTATGATGCAGAGGATTACTGTGTTCATCACTCCATCCACCATCAACCAACATCTAAGGTTGGATGATGAAGAAGGTGAGTTGTCCTTGCCCAAAGAGGCAGTCAACGAATCATTTCTCCAGATGAGCTATGAAGGTGACTTTTTTGTCAAGACTTTTAGGAAAGATAAGGTCTTCTCTTAGTGGAAGTACCTCCTTTATATAGTCATCCACTAATTATCAAACAAGCATGGATGATAGGATCTAGTTCCTAAAGACCTTTCCTGAATAGTCCACGGATGGTCTAGTGGATCAAGTTCAGGTATTCACAATCTGTCTATACAAATTTACTTTCTAAATTAGACTCCTTAGAATATTACATGTTCCTTAGATATGTTCAGCACATACTCAACCATGAACTAGGCTCACACTTAAGGGGAACATGTAATGCTCTAAAATTGGGACAAATGAATTCCAACATCTTTAAGATAATAAGGAAAACCACAGTTGGTTGTTTTGGAGTAGAAACAATGATTTTACCAAAAATGTTAGAGCTCCTTGCTCAAGGTGACAACTTGGCAATCCCAGCCAATGTTGAACCCACACCTTTGTTATCTTAAGCACCCCAACAACCACAAACAACCACCACCTACCAAAGAAAATTAAAAGGAATCCCTACCCAGTCTATTCAGATTGAGCAGGCACATATATACTCACCTATGTAAGAGGTGGTGGAACCAAGAGCTCCTACTTCCCTTGAGAAGCAGACCACTCACATTCCTTCTATGATCAATGCTGAAGTTCCTCATACTCATCCTGATGAGCTCATTACCCCACCCTCAAGCCTTCATCCTGAGTCTTAAAACTCAAATAAACAACCTTTAGGGGAAACTACCATCCCCATCCTCTAGATCTCAACCAAGCAATCCCTAACCTAGAAATCTATGATGATAAGGATATAGGATTCAATGAGTACCATGAGTCACTTTTCTCCTCCCCTACTCAAGGGAAGATGAGTGCTCCTGCTACTCCTATATCTAGCCCACATCATCCACCCATCACTGATGTGTATCTCTCAAAACATGTTCAAGAGGTCCATATGGAAGAGGCTCTCACTTATACAAGTGATTACATCTTTAAGACCTCAATCACAACAACCAGCTCCTTGGCACTTCTAATGAAGCTATGATTGAGCAAGGGAAATCTAGAGACCAAAAACAATATCTAGTGGTAAGAGGAATGACTTTGGTCATGTAATCTCATCCCCCGTGACTCTTTTGATAAAGATGAGGGGAGTATGCAACTAAAGGTTCAGAAACTAACAAAAAACTTGCACTTATTTTGTCTCTAAGGTTAGTCGCTTGTAATCTTAGGTGGCTACCTTACAGAGGCAGGTGATCAATTAGCAACTTCAGATCAGTGATCTCTAAGGCAAGTTAACTGAGAGGCATGCCATGCATGTTCAACAAAGCCCACAAGAACTTGTGGATGTGGTGGACCTAACCTCTAGCTCACTTGTGCAAGTAGGTGATGCTACCAAAAATGGAGAGAAAGTCACCACATTCACAAAACTTGGGAGCATTACCCAGAGTATGGGCATTGAGGATTCACCACCTTCATTTGCAGTTTTCCAAACTTAACACTTCCTCAGGCCCACATCATATAGATGAATTAGTTCAAAGTTTATTTAAGGAGGGTATTGTACCAAGGGCTATGTCACCTCCATCCCACCCTACTAACAACCCAATAGTAGGATGGAGGTATGATCCTAATAGAATATCCCTGGTGCTTTCTAGGTATTATGGTCAACAAGAAGTTTTTAACGTCCATACCTTGAGATTCTATAAAAGCTTTCCTCTGGTTGACCTGCCACTTGTCAATCCACACCAAAACAAACAGGCTGATAGGTTAGCTGAGAGGATTTAGATGAAGGTGTCTAAGGAGTTGAAAAGAAGAATCAACTTATATATACAGAGGCTAGTAGGAAAAATAGTTGGTTAAATGAATATTGAGGTAGAACCTAAGATTACCTTCAAAGGGGAAACCTTAGTTGAAAGCCAAACTATGGAACATGTGAACCTTGAGACTATAACTCCATCAGCACTAATTACCCTTAGTAAGACACCAGTTGGTGAAGGTGTCTCGCTACCTCTCCGTGGCTAGAGCTCAAGTCCAAAACATGCTCATGAAAGCCAATGCTCTCTCCTCCCTGAGTCACACACATCAAGTAGATTAAGGAGGAGAAGAGGGAGAGGAAGAGGAAGGAAAGGGTAGAGAGGTGAGAGAAGCTCCTAGTTTCATGTAGGATGCAATTAGGGCTGCCCATAGGCCAAACACTCAGGAAGATGAGTTAAGGGCAGCCAGATTGAACTACCTAGAAAATAGAAACTACAACATAGATGAGCTAATTTTTCTTCCCTTGAAAGAATCAAATGAAATAGCTGACACTAATGTGATAAGACAGTGGAAGGAGGCTGAGGTTGATGCTTTGCTCATTAAGACCAAAGAAGAAAGACAAAGAAGAAAACTATACAAAGCCTTTGTCCTCTCCCTAGTTAAGAAAGGCCTGAAGTAGAGTCTATAGTTGTTGAATAAGAAACACAAGTAGGTAGAGAACAAGAAAGACAAAAGATGATTACCTACCTGAGTGCCAAAAGTCTCTATAAGGCAACAACTTTACTCCTTTTATCTTATGAGTGCATAGAATTTCAGTATCTTGAGTTGCTGGATCAAGAAGCTATCAAAGATAGAAAAGCTACTAAAAGAAAAATAAAAAAGAAGGTATAAAATCAATAGCCACCATCAAACCCAACTAGAAGAAGTCTGAGGATAGACAAAAAATGGTGAGCTTCTTAAAGTTGTATGGGTTCTCTAGAACAAGGATTCGTCCCATGTCTCTATCCATAATGGACTAGCATATTAAGGTGATCTAACACCCAATTATTTTAAAGACTCAAAAGAAGGAATAAAAGTGAAGGAAAAGAAAGAAACATAATAAAACCCAAGTTGAGGGGTTAAAAGTGTCAAAATGATAAAAAGTTTGAAAGTTGGTGATAAAGGTGGTATGGCCGCCCATTTGTTCTATATTCTACTTTTCATTCGGGTTTTAGAGAGAGAAAGCAAGAACAGAAACTCTCGAGTGTTTGAAGAGGAGGAGAAGAAGATCGAATTCATGGTTTTATGATGTTCTTGACTGGCCTTTGCCTCGCTTGTGTGCTTATTTGTGTTGTGTGTTCGGTTGTGTGTGCTTGGTGGATTTCTAGGTGGTAGAACTCATTAGCATTTAGGTTTTGGAAGAAGTTCATCTGAAAGTTGTCAAAAGTGAGTTCTAGAACCCCCTTTTTACTTGTTTTTAACTGATTTGGGGCTGGAAATGCATGTATGAACATTTTTACAAATATGGGTTTTCACCAGTATGTATTTGTGTGTATGTGTTTCGTGGGTGGGGTTTGATGTTGGGTGTGTTTATGCTTATGATGATGTTATGAATGTGTTTCTATAGCTTAGATGTAAGATTTAAGCTTAGAACATGTTAGATGATGATTCGGGACTTAATTATGTTGTGTAAGTGTGACTTAACTTGCCCATGCGCCTAAATAGTGGCCCATGTGCCCAACGGTATAAACTGCCTAAGTGTTCCCATGCGCCCAAGTAGTAGCCATGCGGCTAGAAAAGGCTAAATTTGGCTAAGTGCCCACATGCCTAGAAAGCCCATGCGCCTAGGCACTCATGCGCCTAGAATTTGCCCAGAATGACTAAGTGTTGGCCATGCGCCCTAATAGTGCCCATGCGCCTAGAAGTTCCCCATGCGCCTAAGTGTTCCCATGCGCCCAGAAGGCCATGCGCCTAAATAGTGCTCATGCGCCTGAATAGTGCCCATGCGCCAAAGACTTAGAATATTTTTCTGAATTTTGGAGAAAATGTAAAATGTAGGCTTTGACTTGGAAGGTTCCAGAGGGTAATGTAAGTTGACTTTTTGAAGTCATAGATGATGTGATGGGTGATGTATGATGTGACTTGAATGATGATGTGTGATTGATGCTTATGCTAGATGATAATGTATGATGATTATGTATGTTATGTATGATATGTTCCCTATTATGTATGATGACGTGGCTTTACGTGGTGTGATTATGATAATGAATGTAAAGTATTATCTTAACGAAGAGAAAGATTTAAGATAATGAAAGTGGAACATAATGAATGAATGAAAAGTCTTGCAAACAAAAGAAAGGAGGTTCACAACTCATTGAGAGTTGTTAGCTCAATTGTGTGTTTACAGCGTGCGATCTTGGCTAATCCTTAAAGGTTTACACACAGGGGGAGTTAGTCTATGTGACTACTCCATACATGCGATACGTGCGATATGTGCAATATGGGGTCCTTGTCACTTAACCCTAGATGATATAGTTTTGTGCTCAAGAGGGGGGTTAAGTACATAACAGGACCTATATAGAAGTGAAAAGATAATAAATGTATGATAAATGTTATAAGTACGAAATGTGCAAAACGTGCGAAATGTACGAAATGAATGATGACGAAGATAATAATTGTTACCTTGAAGTACGTATGATGTGTGATCATGTGCGATAGTAAAGAAAATGTTTTAATGAATGAAAGGTAATATAAAGTTTTATAAAACTAGAACTCACTCAGCAACGCGAACTTTTATCTGTTTCCACTTGGCAGGTGATTGTTGCTGAGGATGGCATGGGGCTGCTACTGGGCTCATTTTGGATGGCATTCTTTTGTATAATATTTTTGCATTATAATGAGAACAAATGATGTTTTGTGATCATTGTTGTTTTATTTTGCAAAAGCAATTATAATGAAATGAAAAGTTTGTTTAAATGTTTCCGCTGCAATGTTTTATTTAAGTTAATGTAAATATATATTTTTTGTGTGATGATTGACTAGCTATGAGCGTCCCGGGAACGGGGCCTTACAAGTTGGTATCAGAGCCAAAGTTTAAGTGAAGCAGGTTAAAATTTTCAAAGAAACCTAAACTTAAGCTAAAAATGGGATAGAAAGGGAAGGGATGCCAGTCCGAGAAGCTGCGTGCCATTAGGTATTTTCTTAATGATAGTCGGCATTATGTGCGCATGTTATGTGATTTGATCTATGTGCTTTTAGTAGATTTAGATACTAATATAGTGAGGATAAGAAATGCTTAGGGTATGAAGAGTAAAGTAAGTGGCTAATCACAACTGGCCACTGTAAATAGGGACTTACTATACTTGACATAAACTAAGCTACTCCCTTTAATGACCGTGTTAGTGTTTGAATCTTATAGCGTGTTAGTGTTTGAATCTTATAGCATGTTTAGAGGATGGCCGGTGGTAGATCGTGAAAGGCTTCACATGGTGGAGGTCATGGTGGACGTGGTGCTTAACCATGGGACACAAGAGGAAGGCCTAGAGCCAAAGAGCTGGTTCATGAAGAACCCAAGATCCCTTGTCCGGAGGCTGGGGATGAGAGTGCTAACTTGAGAGCCTCAATGAAGGAGGCTATTGTTGAAGAGGTGCATCATGTCATGCAGACGATCCTACCATATGCGGTGACATAAGTGATAAAGGCTGTGTGGGAAGGAGAAAGGAGAGAGAGGAACAGGTCCTCGGGAGGATGGGAGTGACCGGAGACTGAGACGGTTCTCTCCAATGATGAAGAAGAGGAAGAAGAGCCTGTGCCGGAGGCGCCACCAGGCTATAACTATAAGGCATTTCAAAGATGCAAGCCCCCTACCTTTAATGGTATTGGCAGTTTTGCTGCCGCTCATCGATGGGTGAGAGAGATGGAGGTTGTACTGGACATTAGCAAGTGTCGGGAAGACCAGAAAAAGTTCGCTACCCACTCGTTTGTGGACTTGGCTTTGTGCTGGTGGGACAATATTGTCCAAGCCAAGGGTAGTCGAGCGATTGGAAGAACGAGGTGGTCTGAGCTAAAGAAATTGGTAATTGAGGAGTTCTATCCTCATAGGGAAATGGATAAGGTGGAGAGGGAGTTCCTGTAGTTGGAGGCGGGAACTATGACACATTAGTAATATACCACGAAGTTCAATGAATTGGCACGGCTGGTGCTGGATCAGGTGACACCTCTATCACGAAAGATCAAGAGGTATATTCAGAGCTTGCCAGTGGATTTTCGTAGGCATATGATCATTGCCCGACCGAGCACGCTTAGGTTGGCGGTTGATTTGGCAGGAAGGTTGTATGATGAAGGTGGTGAAGGTAGAATGGGAAACGGTTTGAACGTGTCGGAGCCGCTCTAAAGAATAAGGTGGCGAAGGTGGATGACCGACGTCTGGTGCAGGATCGAAGAGATGTGGTAAATGCGGGAAGGAGCATTCGGGAGAATGCAAATAGGGATCAAACATATGCTTCAAGTGTGGAAAACCTGATCATATGCTGAGAGATTGTGGAGTTATAAGGTGTTATAACTGTGAGGAAAATCGCCATCTGAGCAGGAATTGCAAGAAGACAAGGGCTGAAGGTTCGGCAGCAAAGAAGATGGAGGAGAAGGGCAGAGGACGAGTGCCAGAGCGTTCATGATGACACAGGAGGTGGCTAGGATGGACCCCGATGTTGTGTCAGGTATGTGTCTAGTAAACCAAACTCTTACTTTTGTGTTATTTGATTATGGTGCTAGTAAAACTTTTATTTCTGCTACTTTATATGCTAATTGCCTGTTAGTAATAGGAGTATAGATATGCCATTTGATGTAGAAACTGCCATAGGTAAGTCTATCAAGATCTTTGATATGATAGAAGGTTGTGACATAAAATTAGAAGGTCACAATTTTCCTTTTAGACCATTCGTGATGACCTTAGGCGGGTTTGATGTAGTCCTAGGAATGGATTGCTTGGCGGACTATGAGGCGAACATTGTGTGTCGCAAGAAGATGATCCAGTTGACAGCACCTAATGGGAGTTCGGTGACGGTTTATGGTGATCGGGTCACTACGATTCCGAAAGTGATTCGATGGCAGTGGCAGGAAAGTGCCTAAGGTGTGGATGTAGTGCCTACTTGGCCTACGTAAAGGATATGGATATGCCAACACCACAACTATCTGATGTTCCAGTTGTGTGTGACTTTCCAGACATGTTTCCCGAAGACTTACCAGGAGTGCAACCTGCTTGTGAGATCGAGTTCCAGATTTCCTTGATATCGGGTGCCCAACCTGTTTCAAAGGCACCGTATCGGTTGTCTCAAATCGAGATGAAGGAACTGATGGAGCAACTACAGGAGTTGCTTGATAAGGGGATCACTCAACCAAGTATCTCTCCTTGGGGTGCTTCGGTCTTATTCGTGAAGAAGGATGGTAGTATGAGGATGTCTATAGACTACCGTGAGCTGAATAAGATGACAGTGAAGAATCGATACCTCTTACCGAGAATTATTGATCTGTTTGATCAGCTCCAGGATACCAGTTGGTTCTCAAGGATATATGTTCGATCTGGTTACCATCAGTTAAGGTGAAGGAGTAGGATATTCCTAAAACCACTTTTCGCACGCGTTATGGACACTACGAGTTTCTCGTTATGTAATTTGGTTTAACCAACACGCCAGCTGCTTTTTATGGACTTGATGAATCGAGTGTGTCGGTCGATGTTAGATAAATCAGTGATTGTGTTTATTGATGATATCTTTATTTATTCAAAGAGCGAGGAGGAGCATGCCGATCACATTCAGGAAGTGTTAGAGACACTAAGAAAGGAGAAGTTGTATGCTAAATTCTCCAAGTACGCATTCTGGTTGCGCAAAGTTTAGTTTTTAGGTCATGTAGTGAATCCCGAGGGAATTATGGTGGACCTAGCAAAGGTGAAGGCGATGATACAATTGAAGTCTCCAAAGACAACATCGAGATACGTAGCTTCTTGGGTTTGGCGGGCTATTATAGTAGATTTATTCAAGACTTCTCTAGGATAGCTTCTCCAGTAACCAAGTTGACCCACAAAGATATGAAGTTTGTATGGGGTCAAGATCAGGAGAAGGTGTTTGAGGAGTTAAAAACAAGGTTAACTCAAGCTCATGTCTTGTTGTTACCCGATGGAAGCGAAGATTTGGTGGTTTATTCCGATGCTTTCTACTCGGGGTTGGGATGTGTGTTGATGCAGTGAGGAAAGGTTATAGCCTACGCATCCCGACAGTTGAAAGTTTATGAGGTTAACTATCCTACTCATGACTTGGAGCTAGCAGCTATGGTCTTTGCGTTAAAGATTTGGAGGCACTACCTATATAGGATGAAGTGCACCATATTCACTAACCACAAGAGCTTGAAGTACTTTTTTTAGTAGAAAGATTTGAACATAAGGCAGAAGATATGGTTGGACCTCATAAAAGATTCTGATTGCGAGATCCATTACCATCCGGGCAAAGCCAACGTGGTGGCGGATGCCCTTAGCCGAAAGGAGAGACCCGAGCCAATTCAGGTGAAGGCTTATCAGTTGGTTATGACCTCTGATGTGATGAAGCAAGTTATAGAGTTTCAAGATGAGGTGTTGAAAGAAGATCATCTAAACTTTGAAAGAAGGAGAGGTCTAGTCGTGGAGTTGGGTGAAAACACACTCAATGTTAGAACCCGGTTTGGACAAATGTGGATTCCTCATTTTGGGGATTTACGTGTGAAGATTATGGTTGATGCTCATAAAACTCGATACTTTATTCATCCTAGTGCTATGAAGATGTACCATGACATGAAGAAAGATTATTGGTGGCCGGGTATGAAGCGCGATGTGGCGAAGTATGTGAGTAAGTGCCTTACTTGTTTACATGTGAAGGCCGAGCACTAGAAACCGTATTGAAAGATCCATCCTTTGGATATACAGGACTGGAAGTGGGAGCCTATCACCATGGACTTTATTACGGAGCAACCGCATACCGCGCGAGGGTATGATGCTATATGGGTGATAGTTGATCGTTGACGAAGAGTGCTCACTTCCTACCGATCCGCGAGACAAATTCATCCAAGAGGTTCGCAGATCTATTCATCAAAGAGATTGTAACTCCTCATGGTGTGTCGGTGTCTATTGTGTCTGAACCTAACACTCGGTTTACATCCAAAATTTGAAAGAAATTCCACGACACGATGGGGACGAGGTTACATATTAGAACGGATTATCATCCTCAGACGGATGGTCAGTCGGAAAGGACGATTCAGATGTTAGAAGATATTCTTCGGGCATGTGTTATTGCATTCGGAGGAAGTTGGGATGACCACTTACCGTTAGCTGAGTTCTCATATAGCAATAGTTATCATGCCAACATTGGTATGCCCCCTTATGAGATGTATACAGTAGGAGATGCAGAACGCTCATGTGTTGGGGTGATATTGGTCGAAAAGAGTTGGGGAGTATTAAGGTGATTGAGGCTACAACCGAGAAGCTCGAAAAGATCAAAGCCTTTATGAAGGTAGCCAAAGATAGGAAAAAGTCATACACCTATAAACAACGTAGACCGATTGAGTTCCAGGTGGGTGACAGAATTATGTTAAAAGTCTCACCTTGGAAATGTATCATTCGGTTCAGAAAGCGGGGCAAGTTGAGCCCAAGATACATATGGTATTTCCGAATTATTGCTAGAGTAGGAGAGGTGGCCTATAGGTTGGAGTTGACTAGTGAGTTAAGTGGAATTCACCTGACATTCCATGTATCTAATATGAGAAAGTGTTTAGCTGAAGAGGATATGGTTGTACCACTAGAAGATATCGAGGTGGATGAACGGCTCAATTATGTGGAGCAACAGGTGGCAATCATCAATCGCAAGGAGAAGAGGCTAAGGAATAAAGCGGTTCCTCTTGTGCATGTACAGTGGAAGCACAGGAAGGGATCTGAGTCTACGTGGGAGACCGAAGAAGAAATGAGACACCATTACCCATAATTGGTTGAGGAATAACAGGTTTCAAGGATGAAACCTAAATAAGGGGGGTGGACTTGTAACACCCGTTATTTTAAAGGCTCAAAAGAAGGAATAAAAGTGAAAGAAAAAAAGAAACATAATAAAACCCAAGTTAAGAGGTTAAAAGTATCAAAAGGACAAAAAGTTTGAAAGTTCGTGATAAAGGTGGTATGGCCGCCCATTTGTCTTGTATTCTACTTTTCATTCGGGTTTTAGAGAGAGAAAGAAAGCAGAGCAGAAACTCTCGGGTGTTTGAAGAGGAGAAGAAGAAGATCGAATTCAAGGTAAGAATTCATGGTTTTATGATGTTCTTGACTAGCCTTTGCCTCGGTTGTGTGATTATTTGTGTTGTGTGTTTGGTTGTGTGTGTTGGTGGGTTTTTAGGTGGTAGAACTAATTCGCATTTGGGTTTTGGAAGAAGTTAATCCGAAAGTTGTCAAAGGTGAGTTCTAGAACCCATTTTTACTTGTTTTTAACTGATTTAAGGTTGGAAATGCATGTATGCACATTTTTACAAATATAGGTTTTCACCCGTATGTATGTGTGTGTATGTGTTTTGCGGGTGGGGTTTGATGTTAGGTGTGTTTATGGTTATGATGATGTTATGAATGTGTTTCTATAGTTTATAATGTAAGATTTAAGCTTCGAACATGTTAGATGATGAGTGGGGACTGAATTATGTTATGTAAGTGTGACTTAATTTGCCCATGCGTCAAAATAGTGGCCCATGTGCCCAACGGTATAAACTGTCTAAGTGTTCCCATGCGCCCAAATAGTAGCCATGTGCCTGGAAAAGGCTGAATTTGGCTAAGTGCCCACACGCCTACAAAGCCCATGCGCCTAGGCACTCATGCGCTTGCGTAGTGCCCATGCGCCTAGAATTTTCCCAGAATGACTAAGTGTTGGCCATGCGCCCCAATAGTGTCCATGCACCCAGAAGTTCCCTATGCGCCTAAGTTTTCCCCATGCACCCAGAAGGCCATACGACTGAATAGTGCCCATGCGCCTAAGACTTAGAATATTTTTCTGAATTTTGGGAAAATGTAAAATGTAGACTTTGACTTGGGAGGTTCCCGAGGGTAATGTAAGTTGACTTTTTGAAGTCATAGGCGATGTATGATGTATGATATGATTTGAATGATGATGTGTGATTAATGCTTATGCTTGATGATGATGTATGATGATTATGTATGCTATGTATCATATGTTCCTTATCACGTATGATGACGTGACTTTACGTGGTGTGATTATGATAATGAACGTAAAGTATTATCTTAACCAAGTGAAAGATTTAAGATAATGAAAGTGGAACATAATGAATGAATGAAAAGTCTTGCAAGCAAAAGAAAGGAGGTTCACAACTTATTGAGATTTGTTAGCTTAACTGTGTGTTTACGGCGTGCGATCTTGTTTAACCCTTAAGGGTTCACACATAGGGGGAGTTAGTCTATATGACTACTCCATATGTGCGATACGTGTGATATATGTGATATGGGGTCCTTGTCGCTTAACCATAGATGATATAGTTTTGTGCTCAAAAGGGGAGTTGAGTATATAATAGGATCCAGATAGAAGTGAAAAGATAATAAATGTACAAAAAGTTCGATAAGTACGAAATGTGCAAAACATCCGAAATGTACGAAATGAACGAGGATGAAGACAATAATTATTACCTTGATATACGTATGATGTTTGATCATGTGCGATAGTAAAGAAAATGTTTTAACGAATGAAAGGTAATATAAAGTTTTATAAAACTAGCACTCACTTAGCAACGCTGACTTTTATGTGTTTCCAGTTGGCAGGTGATTGTTGCTGAGGATGGCACGGGGCAACTACTTGGCTCATTTTGGATGGCATTCTTTTTTATAATGTTTTTGCATTGTATTGCAAACAAACGATGTTTTGAGATGAATGTTGTATTATTTTGCAAAAACAATTATAATGAAATGAAAAGTATGTTTAAATGTTTCTGCTGCAATGTTTAATTGAAGTTAAAGTGAATATATGTTTTATGTACGATGATTGACCAGCTGTGAACATCGTGGGAATGGGGCCTTACAGGTGATAAAACAATAGATCAAGAAGGGTGAGCTTGAAGACTTGCATTCTCCACCAAGTCAAGTTGCACCTAAAGCTAAAGCCAACGTTGAACCCTAACATACAACACAATCCTGACCTAGTGCTAATCCACAGCTAGCTTTATCTTCTGACCCATAGTAGGGTCCTGAACCTTTTTCTAAACCTATGAAGGTGAAGGACAACTGAGAAAAATAAAGGAAGATAAGGTGATCAAGACCAACCTTCTCAGTTGAAGTATAGAAAGAGGAAGAGGATGACCATCAGAAGATACTTAAGAGGAAGTAGAAGTCTAAGGCATCCACCTCTGTTCCTCGGGATGAGTCAAAACATCTTGAGGGTGAACCAAAAGAGGTTTCTCAACCAACTCCACTACAAGTAAAGCCTCTTGCTACTCAAGCTCGGTTCGGGCTCGATAAAGCTTGGTTCATTTTGAGCTTTTTATCGATCCGATCTCGAGTAGCTCGAGAGCAGCTCGATTCGTTTGCACCTTTAACGAGAACTCAATTATTTAAAATTTATATTATCAACCCACTGAGAGGCTATGCCCTTTGCACCACGTACATAAACACGTTATTGAATGGTCACGAACACAATTCAATGAACGTGTATATTACTCTGAATGTACACTTACTTTATAATTTGAATGAAATTTACAATTCTTATATTTATTAAACAAAAAAAACGATTCAAAATATTCATGAATGGCTCACTCAACGCCATGTTCGTTTACAACAATACCCAAAACAAGCATCAGCCACAATAAAAGTGTCATTTTACAAAAGGTCTTCATCTTCATAATATCAATTACACCTAAATTACATATTAGGCCATGTGATGTAGGCTGATGGGTGGTGTTGACACAACAAAACATAAGTTTTTAAAGTTTTCAACGACGATTGCACTACTACAAGAATAAGTTATCAACAATGAAAAATCAACAACATAATCTTTGGATTACCTACGAAATCGCAAAAAATTAAAAAAAAATAAGATATACATCCTTCAATATTATGCATTTTTCAATAACTGATAACTCACACACTGTAATTCTAATTTTGTATCTTAATATTTGTTTAATCGTTATTACCTTCGAAATCCGCAACCATATTATAGAGAATATGCATAGAGGCTGAAGCAACCAAAGTCTTTCTGCATGCATGCTGCACAAGTACTGAAGAAGAATGCTTCGGAAGTTTCACACATGCAATAGAAATATTCTAAGTGTGAAATCTTCCAAAGCCAAGACCAATATCTTCCAAAGCCAAAGATGAAGTCTTCTGAAGCTTCAAAGACAAAGTCTTCCGAAGCCTCAACTCTTGAAGACAGATTTCTTCCGAAAACTTTTCGTAACATGCTTTATCTGATGTACTATTATATAAAGTTGGACACATTTTCGTTGCATCTCTGTAAAGTCACCAACTTACATGAGTTGGTGAAAACATCCATGCTTTTAGTAGCTATACATTGAGGTCTTGAGTCTGTAACTTTCTACTTCATATACTTTATCCTATTTGTAATAGATACGGATATGAGCTATGGCATGTCATAGTCATAAAGTCAAAAAGGAAATCTGCCTTTTTGACTCAATTGATTTTGTTTTGAGTCTAGTCAATTGAATCCAGCTGGCTTTCATAGTATGGCCGGCTGTAGGATGTAGTATAAGTATCTCATGTTCTTGTATGTTTCCTTTATGCTTTGTAACACTTGTAATAGAACATTGAGAAAGCAATATACTGCAATCTTGAAAACCATCTCACTATGTATCTTGCTCTTATGTTCTGTCTCTTAGTTACTTGTGTTCTTAGTGTCTTCTTTTGTGGTTAATCCAGTTCGCAATTTGTTTAAGTTTAGTTACTCTCCTCTTTATGTTTTTGTGTTGTAAGTGACCATCCTTTACCGTCTTGCATTTGGTATCAGAGCTTTCCAGGCTCTTGATATAAGATCTCACCATCTTAAGATCCCTCACTCACACAAATACTAAACTTTTCAAATGGCAACCATTTCCAAGACTGATATAGAAACTATAACCATGAACAAGTCCCCACTGATCACTTTTAATGACTTTGATACCTAGTGCCTGAGAATGGAAGGTTTCATCAGGTCTTTGGACTCAAGAATATGGGAGTTTGTTGAAAATAGACCTTTCATACCTAGCACCCCTTCTGCTACTAATGCTGGTATGATCCCCAAGGATGTGGAAAACTCCTCTGATGAAGACAGGAAGAGAGTATAGATTAATAGCAAAGCCATGATAGCCCTTTAGACTACTCTTCCAAACTCAGTATACAGAGGTTTCAAGAAGTGCAAAATAGCTAAGCAGCTGTGGGATACACTTATACTGATGTATAAGGGTTCTTCTAAAGCCAAGGAGAACAAGAAAGATTTCCTGAAGCAGCAGTTTGAAAACTTCACCATTAAAACAGGTGAAACCATGACACAACAATACTTCAGGTATGTTAAGCTTGTGGATACCCTTATGGATGGAGGAGTTCCTCTTGAGAACAGGGACATTGTAAGGAAGTTCATGTCCTCACTTCCTAGGCAGTGGACACACTACTGTGTGGTGATCAAGAGGACTGAGAATCTAAAAGCTCTTACTCTGATAGAGTTATATGGGATTCTTAGTGGCTACCAGTTGGAGATGAACATGGAAGGTTCATCTGGCAACTCCGATAATCAAATGGGTTCAGCCCTGCATGTGGTTGAAAGGGATAGCATAGAACCCCAACATCATCTCATATGCTACCCTGACAACTCACCAAAGGGTCCTTTCATCGCCTTCCCAAAGACACCAAGGGAGAACTACACCCAAGGAAACCCATTCCAAGAGACAAGTTCTTCTTAAGCCTTTGTGTCTTCTGATGAAAGTTGTGGCATCTTTCTGTTCACCTTTGAAAACCTGGACTGTGTCCATCCAGATAATCTGGAGTACATGGAGATAGTCCAGCAGATGGCTCTTCTCACTCATAGAGCCAAGAAGTTCTACAAGCAGACTGGAAGGAAGTTTCCAAGCAATGCAACCAGTGGAAAGTTTGGCCTAAACAAAGGCAAAGTCAAGTGTTACAACTGTAACTTGATGGGCCACTTTGCCAGGGAATGTAAGGCACCTAGAACAAATGGTGGCCAAACAAAGTCCAGACCCAACTACAATGACAAAGCTCCCCATAATGAGAAGCCAAAGCAGCAGGCTGCTGTTGCTGTTGAAGAAGGAGGCTTTGACTGGAGCTTTCAGGTGGAAGATGTTTCTCCAAACCAAGCACTGATGGCAGATCATGATGAAGCCAAGGTATTGGAACATCTCTGTACCCATGAATGCATTGCTAAAGTAATAGATATAGATCCTATAACTTGGAAATGAGATCTGATCTTGAGTCCTTAAACATTCTAAAAGCTGATTTGAGAAAGTCTGAAAATGATTATAAACTAAAGATAGAGGACTTAGAGAAAACAATTTCAGTTCTAAAACATGAGCTTATAGATTTTAAAGCTCAAATCAACGATCTCATAACCAAGCTGACTGAGTGCTAGGCTGAGCTTATGGTCAGCAAAGCCAGGGCAGACAAGTTTGTTCTTGAAGAAGAGACCTTCAAGAACATGATATCCTCATCCCTGCATAACAAAGTGTTCTATTAAAACAAGCAAGGACTAAGATCAAATGAGATAGCTCCTCCACACACAATCTTGTCTGTAAGATCACCTAGGTGTGGAACTTGTGAAGATGAGCTTCCTCTCATAGATCCTTTGAGTGAAGAGGATGAAGAAGTGATAGTGAAGAATTCCTTTGAGAAGAGTGAAAAGGAGGATTCTAAGAAGGGCCACTATCCTTCTGAGGAGAAGAAGACTGTGATGACCAAGTCAATGAGGAAGAACTTGATCAGGAAGAGCAAGAGGAAAGCACGGAAGGCTCAAGAGATCAAGGCTACTTTTGACTCTAAGCAGAAACAAGTGTTAATCTCTGCAGGGTTTGAATTAGTAAAGACTAAAGACATCAACCTAAACTCTTCTGATAAGAGTTTTGATTCTTGTTCAAATCATCTCAGTACCAAGAATAAGACCGATCTGTTGTGTACCACTACTGCATAGCCTGGACCATCAAACTCCAAGAACAGTTCCCAGCCCAAAAGGACTGTCACAGCATCTGCAAAAATAGGGGTGGAGAAGGGATGTGACCAAAGTCAGTCTTGTTCCCAGCAAAAGGCTCTTGGGAATAAAAAAAATTGAGTGTGTTATGTGTGAGAGTACTACTCATCTTGCTAAGGATTGTCCATACAATCTTATCTTCCATAATTGAGGTGTTCTTATCTGGTAGTAGAGCCTCTGAGCTGGAATTTAAAGGCATACCAGATGTATCAGCTGATTTTGTTATTGTTGTGTTGATAAAAACCTTATTTGCAGAAGTAGTTCTAACTGGAGCTAAAGATGTATGACTTGAAGGTCTTCCTAGCTCAAATCTTGGATCAGGATCACCTGTATTTAAATTTTCTGCAGATCCTGAAACATTCTCACAAGATTTGTTAAAACAGTTGGTAACCAAATCAAGATCGAATAACCAATTTGGACCAAAACCAGCAACACATGGTGTGTGTTCGTTGAAAGTCACACTGGCTGACTCCTCAACAATTCTAGTTCTGAGATTATACACTCTATAAGCCTTAGCTTGGGAAGAGTATCCAATAAAGTGTCCATCATCTGATTTCTCAACAAACTTGGCAATTTGATCTTTGGTATTCAAGATGGTGCAAGGACATCCAAATGACCTAAGAAAACCAATGAAAGGTTTCCTCTTATTCCAAAGTTCATAAGGAGTCTTCCCATGAGTCTTAACTACTAAAACTCTGTTCTGCACATAGCAGGCAGTGTTGACTGCCTCTGCGCAAAAGGTGATGGGTAGCTTGGAGTCAGACAACATGGTTCTTGCAGCTTCAATAAGTGCCATGTTTCTCCTCTTAGCAACACCATTTGCTGAGGAGTCCTAGGAGCATTGTATTGTCTTGTAATACCCCTTTCATCACAAAATGTATCAAGGATTTGGTTTTTAAATTCGGTTCCTTGATCACATCTTATGATTTTGACCTTGTGATCAGACTGATTCTCAATCTTTAAGATGAAATTCTTCGTAATCTCAGGAGTCTCATCCTTAGTTCTAAGGAAGAAGACCTAAGTGAATCTTGTAAAGTCATCTGTGATCACTAGACAGTATAAGGTCCTTCCTAAACTCATTACACTGGTAGGGCCAAAGAGAACCATATGTAACAAGTGTAGGGGAGTAGTGATGGAGTTCCTTTCCTTAGGCTTCTGAGATACCTTATGTTGCTTCCCTTTCAGGCATGCAACACAATGGTCATCACTTGTAAACTCTTTCTTTGGTATTCCAGTTACCAAATCATGCTTAATCAATTCATTCATATTCTTGAAGTTTACATGGCACATTCTTTTATGCAATAGGAAAGACTCATCACTATTAGCTTTAAACATAAAGCATAAAACTTCTCCAGAAGGAGAGGTGTCTTGCAAATCCATCTTGTACATGTTTCCTTTCCTGGGGGCTCTAAGCAGGATATGCTCATGAGGAATGACCACACCAGGCTTAAGAACAATGCACTCATGCTTAGTAAAGAGCATGTTATGACTCTGATCACAAAATTGAGATACACTCAGAAGATTGTATCCAAGCTCCTTGACAAAGTTTACCTTTTCTATGCTGAGCTTACCATTTGTGACCTTGCCCTTTCTAGAAATGTAACCACCTTCATCTCCTCCAAAAGCAACTGGTCCTACATCAATCCTTTCAAAGTTCTTGAGTAGTGACCTATTGCCTGTCATGTGCCTGGAACAGCCACTATCAATGATCCAGACATATTTGTTAGTCTTCAGTTTTCCCTGCATAAAGAAAATGATTAGTTACATTTGGAAACCCAAGCCTTGCTTGTCTTAGGCTCATTAACAGAAGGTAATTCAACAGTGATAGATCCTATGGTTGTACTAAGAGGATCTTGAGCTATTGTTCATGGAGAATTCTCAGTCACTTGGTCTTTCTTAGACATCCACACCACCTTTGGAGTCTTGTACTTGACCTTCAAAACTTCGGAAGTTTTTGAAACTTCAGAAGTTTTGATGACTGAACCTTCGGAAGATTCTGAAGACACTGCAACAGACTTCAGTGCTTCGGAAGAACTCCTTTCTTCCGAGACCAACTTCTCTTCCGAGGGTAATTTTCCACTTCCCTTTTTCTTAGACTTGGAGCTTCCGAAGGAAATAGGTTTTCCTTCCGAACCTTGAATCTTCTTAGAACTCTTTGAAGCCTTTATTTTGGTCATATGGACAGTACCTTTTGGATTGAAGGGACAATCCTTAGCAATGTGAGTGGTACTTTCACACATGACACAATTCATCTTCTTCTTCACAAGAGCCTTTTCCTTGGAATAGGACTGTCTTTGGTCACATCCTTTCTCCACCTTCATCTTTGCAGATGCTGAGACAATCCTCTTGGGCTGAGGACTGTGCTTGGAGTTTGATGGTCTAGGCTGTGCAGCAGTGGTACACAACAGATTAGTCTTCTTCTTGCTACTGAGATAAGTTGAACAAGAACCAGAACTCTTAGCAGAAGAGTTTTGGTTAATGTGTTCAGTCCCTACCACTTTAAACCCTTCAGAGATAAAAACTTGTTTCTACTTAGAGTCAAAAGTAGCCCTGATCTGTTGAGCCTTCCTTGTCTTTCTTTTGCTCTTTCTGATCAAGTTCTTTCTCATGGACTTCATTATCACAGTCTTCTTTTTCTCCTTAGAAGGATACTGGCCCTTCTTGGAATCCTCCTCTTCACTCTTCTCAGAGGGATTCTTCATTATCTCTTCTTCATCCTCTTCACTCATAGGATCTATGAGAGGAAGCTCATCTTCACAATTTCCACACCTAGGAGATCTTATTGACAAGATTGTGTGTGGAGGAGCTATCTCATTGGATCCCAGTCCCTGCCTGTTTTGATAATACACTTTGTTGTGCAGGGATGAGGATATCATGCTCTTGAAGGTCTCTTCTTCAAGAACACTCTTTTCTGCCCTAGCTTTGCTAATCACAAGCTCAGCCTGGCACTCAGTTAACTTAGTTATGAGATCATTGATTTGAGTCCTAAAATCTGTGTGTTCATGTTTTAGAACTGAAATGGTTTTCTCTAAGTCCTCTATCTTTAGTTTATAATCATTTTCAGACTTTCTAAAATCAGGTTTTAAAATGTTTAAGGTCTCAAGGTCAAATCTCATTTCCAAGTTGTAGGACCTGTATCTGTTAACTTTAGCAATGCATTCAGGAGTACAGAGATGTTCCAATACCTTGGCTTCATCGTGATCTACCATTAGTGCTTGGCTTCATCATGATCTGCCATTAGTGCTTGGTTGGAGAAGCATCTTCCACCTGAAAGCTCCAGTCAAAGCCACCTTCTTCAACAGCAACAGCAGCTTGCTGCTTTGACTTCTCATTCTGGAGAGCTTTGTCAGTGTAGTTTGGTCTGGATTTTGTTTGGCCACCACTTGTTCTAGGTGCCTTACACTCTCTGGCAAAGTGGCCCATCAAGTTACAATTGTAACACTTGACTTTGCCTTTGTCAAGTCCAAACTTTCCACTGGTTGCATTGCTTGGAAACTTCCTTCGAGTCCTCTTGTAGAACTTCTTGGCTCTGTTAGTGAGAAGAGCCATCTGCTGGACTATTTTCATGTATTCCAGATCATCTGGATGGATACAGTCCAGGTGTTCCAGAGTGAAAAGAGAGTTGCCACAGCTTTCATCAGAAGACACAAAATCTTGAAAAGAGCTTGTCTCTTGGAATGGGCTTCCTTGAGTGTAGTTATCCCTTGGTATCTCTAGGAAGGTGATGAAAGGACCCTTTGGTGAATTGGCAGGGTAGCATAAGAGATGATGTTTGGGTTCTATGCTATCCCTTTCAACCATATGTAGGGTTGAACCCATTTGATTGTTGGAGTTGCCAGATGAACCTTGCATGTTCATCTCCATCTAGTAGCCACTGACAAATCCCATATAACTCTGTCAGAGTAAGAGTTTTGAGATTTTCAGTTCTCTTGATCACCACACAGTAGTGTGTCCATTGCCTAGGAAGTGAGGACATGAACTTTCTTACAATGTCCCTGTTTTCAAGAGAAACTCCTCCATCCACTAGGGTATCCACAATCTCAACATACCTGAAATACAACTGAGTCATGGTTTCACCTGTTTTGAAGGTGAAGTTTTCAAACTGCTGCTTCAGGAGATCCTTCTTGTTCTCCTTGGCTTCAGAAGAACCCTCATACATTAGTTTCAGTGCATCCCATAGCTGCTTGGCTGTTTTGCACTTCTTGAAACCTGTGTAGCTAGAGTTTGGAAGGACAGTTTGAAGGGCTGTCATGGCTTTTCTGTCTATCTCTACTCTATTCCTATCTTCATTAGAGTAGTTAGCCATATCTTTGGGGATCATACCAGCACCAGTAGTAGAAGGGGTGCTGGGTATGAAAGGTCCATTCTCAATCGACTCCCACATTCTTGAATCAAGAGACCTGATGAAACCTTCCATTCTCAAACACCAGGTATCAAACTCATCAAGAGTGATCAGTGGGGACTTGTTCATGGTTCCAGTTTCCATATCAATTTTGGAAATGGCTGCCATTTGAAAAGTTTAGTATTTGTGTGTGTGAAGGATCTTAAGATGGTGAGATCTTATATCAGAAGCCTAAAAAGCTCTGATACCAAATGCAGGATCGTTGAAGGGTGTAAGTTACAACACAACAACACAAAGAGGCGATTTTCTAAGCTTTAATCAAACAGTAAACTGGATTAACTAGGTAGAGATACTAAGAACACAAGAGACAGAACACAAAGAAGACAAATGAATGGTTTTCAAGAATGCAGTATATTGCTTTCTCTATGTTCTATTACAAGTGTTACAAAGCATATGTGAAAGGTACAAGAACATGAGATACTTATACTACATCCTACAGCCGGCTATACTTTGAAAGCCAGCTGGATACAATTGACTAGACACAAACAAAATCAATTGTGAAGTCAAAAGGCAGATTGCCTTTTGACTTGTGACTATGACATGCCCTAGCTCACATCCTTATCTATTACAAAAGGATAAAGTACATAAAGTAGAAAGTTACAGACTCAAGACCTCAATGTACAGTTACCAAAAGCATGGACCTTTTCACCAACTCATGTAAGTTGGTGACTTGCAGAGATGCAGCGGAAAGGTGTCCAGCTTTATGAAACAGTATATCAGATAAAGCATGTTACTAAAAGTCTTCGAAAGAAATCTGTCTTCATGAACTTGAAGCTTCGGAAAACTTTGTCTCTAAGGCTTTGGAAGACTTCATGTTTGGCTTTAGAAGATATTGGTCTTGGCTTTGGAAGATTTCACACTTCGAGTATTTTTTCTGTTTCATGTGTGAAACTTCCTAAGCTTCTTCTTTAATGTACTTGTGCAGCATGCAGGATGGACTTAAGATGTTTAGGTTGTATCAGCCTCTTCATTAATCTCTTCAAGTAGAAAACCTAGGGGTAATCTTCCATTAGACATTTTAATGAACTTATCTAGTGCCTTACACGTGTCTTTGGTTTTCTTAGAGAGTAACAACATACCTAGTTAACCCTAGATCTGTATTTTTAGAGATAACCATATGAGTCATTACCTTTATGTT
Organism: Flaveria trinervia; assembly: GCA_025506515.1. NCBI lineage: Eukaryota > Viridiplantae > Streptophyta > Magnoliopsida > Asterales > Asteraceae > Flaveria > Flaveria trinervia. The sequence goes on along the minus strand of CM046442.1, from coordinate 8,592,738 downwards.
ATTACATGTTAGTTGGATCACTGCCTAGGTAGTTATTTCACATATTTGATTATATTCAAGTTTCAAAGTTTGAATTCTTATTTGTTTATTTCTTTCATCGTGTTTCAATTAATTAATTTTAGTAAAATTGTTTATTTTGATCATTATTAATTACTTAAAATAATTAAATTAATTGGGTTAGAGTTAAATTAATCAGGTTAGAAGTCGATAGAGGTTTAGTAACAAAAGCCGCCAAACATGCTCTAGGATTCGATATTCGGACTTACCTAAACTTTATTATATCACAAAAAGTACACTTGTCGTTTGTGTGAGGTTTAGTTTGGAACTTCCAAAATTTAAAACTAATTTGTGAAAAACATTTTTGAAATAATATATATATTTTTCACACATCACCGCGCCAATTCGCATCAATGTCATACAATTGTCGGCGACCACTAACACTAAAATTGTGGTGTGCTAATGCGAAAAATTAGACCAAAACGTAAACATTGAAAAGTAAATCTAATTCGATCTAGGAACCGGGTGTTGCAAAAAACATATCAAATGAAAAATAGACGTAAAGACGTTAAACCACGCATGCACGTTGCGCACTATTAGCTCACAAAATTTAGAACGAAACATAAAACGAAATGTAAAAATATTGAACCACACATTTATTTTGAGCCATATCTTTATAATATAAAATGAAATGTAAAGCAAAATTTTCAAAAGACAAAAAGTATAAGAGACTAAAGTTGAAATAAAAAAATTCTAAAGTTAAATTGAAAAAAGGATGAAACATTTGAGTTAAAAGAAAAGAATAAAATTTATGAGATTACATTACAAAAGATAAAAAGCTTTGGGTTAAAAGTAAAATTCAATTCTTTTATAGAAAACACCAAGCTTGAGATATAACATCAATGAAAAAAAACAAGTTGGTAATTAGTATTATTAAATCTAATAACCAGTTATATATAACAGGATAAAATATTATAGCTAATATAGGTATAGATGGAAAGTAAACCAAGAAACTTAACAACATGATTGAGGACCTAATAAAATCACTATCTTTAAGGACAACTAGGTTTTCATTCTTGTGTATTGAGTTGGTGATTCTATCATGATTTCAAATATCATAATGCAGACGCAAAAACACCTCGTGACACATCACTCACAAATAAAAGCCTAAAGTTTCATCGTCGTAAGAGCTACTGTCATTCAATGTCGTTCTCACACATTCTTTCAGGTTCATCACAATGTCAATTCAATAATAGCAATCGCTATAGTCTACGACACAAAAACATATGTTATATATATAGTACGAGGGATGAAAATAAGTATTTAGAAAAAAAATAATAATAATAATCTCACCTTAACCTAAAAACTAATTTTTGTCTAAGAAAGCTAAGAACATGTTTTTTTTTTGTTTTTATGTCAAAATTTCTTTGTTTGTTTTTATAATTTGCACTGTTTGATTGAACACTACACCATGTATTTCAAAGTTTGAATTTAAATTGTACTTTCTACTTTGTACTAGCAAAATCCAATTATTTTAATTAGAGGGATGGGTATATCATCATAAAATATTAATTATAGGACGAGTTGATTCAAATGTTGTTTCAATGAATTCAATAGAAGTTCGATTGAATAATTGAATTGTTTTGAAGTTTCTTAAAATCATTCGATACTTTCCGGAAATATTATTGATATCGGTTTTAAAGATCATAAGCATCGATACTAAAAACTCTATCACGAACAATTTTGCTTTTGTGGTTGGTGATATGAGCATGACATTATAAAGAGATTTATTAGCCTCAATGAAGGCCGATGACCCCATATTAAAGACTAAAATTAAATAGCAAAACCACCGATTAGTAAATTAAGTTAGCTAACAAACCGCCAAAATGGCTAGTTAAATTAACTATAAAATAGTCTAAAGTAGTTGGTTAAATTCGTTAGTTAAACTAACGGTGCTCCAACGTTGAGTTCTAGGGCTGTACAAAAAGCTAATGGCTCATGGCTCGCTCAAAGCTCACTTAAAAATAGTTAGAAAAAAACTCTCTTGAAATCGGCTCGATTATAAACAAGCCGAGTCGGCTCTTCTCGGTTTGTTAACTAGCCGAGCCCGAGCCAAGGTCAGCTCAGCTCGTGGCTTGTTCGTTAGCCAGCTCATTGACATGCTTGTTAGCTCGTTTCAATTGAAACCAAAATTATACATTATATAAATTATAAATCAAAATTATGACATATTATTGTAAATAGGTAAATTGGATTATAATTATTCAAACTATTATGCATTAGCCAATAATAATCTATATTATTAGTTAACCGGTAACACTCCCAACTTTTACTTTTGTTACCGATAACAATCTCAGTAATATTATTATTAAAGATATACGATTAATTTGCACTTAATTTTATTTACAATAATAACATACAAAGCAAAATCGAGAGGAAAATAAATGCAAACCAAATATGAATCTACGATAGTTATGCTATTGGGATTGCCACCAGTAATATACATGAAAATTAGAATTGTTACAGATCAAATTGGCATTTTGAATTATTACCGATCAATGCTTAAAAATTAGGATTATTAAAATTTAATTTGCCTTTAGAACATACCTTACATATATGATTATTTTAATATTTTATAATGAGAAACTAATTATAAAGTATAGAAGCATATTATACTTCTTAAAATAACAATCTATACTATATATAAAACATGTGAGAATAAGCATTTTAAGATACCATTAAATTAAAATACTTACATCACTCGATTCATAAGGTACAACCATATTTAAAGGTAAATTAGTATTTTTAACATTACTTACAAATTACCCCTTACTAATTAGTACATAATAACCTTATAATTAATATAAATTACATAAAATTTTACATTATCTACCCAACCAAAAAACTTAATTTGTTTTAAAATATTTGTTACATCAATCTATCATGTTTAAAAACTTTTTGATAGTACAATCGTAAATGTGTATTTTTTAAATGTGTTAGTGTAATTTTTTTGTTGTAACGATATGTATTTTGTAATGTACAATAGGTTAATACATAAATGTACAAGTCCTCATGCAAAATCTATTTATTTAGTGTTTTAATTTTTTGCTTAGAAAAAAATATAATAAACTTTTATAAAATTGCTATAAGAATAACAAAAATTAGAAACTCGGGTCATAATGTAAAATGTTGTCCGTCGTATTACGCGGGCACTCTGTCTTATTTAATTGTTTTAAGCAAATCAAAGTAAACAAATGTAAGAAGAAATATTAGGTGTTTTTTTATATATGAATATATACAAAATTAAACAATATTTTTTTAAAAATAAAAAAAGTTTGTTCGCGAGACAGCTTGGCTCGGCTCGTTCATAAATGACCCTAGCTCGAATTTGGATTTGTGCTCGTTAAAATAAATGAGCCAAGTCGGATTGACCTGGTTTTTAAATAAGCCAAGCCTGAGCCAGGTTTACAACCATAAGTTGAGCAGTGCCGATCCCAATTTAAGCATGATTGGATAATAACAATCCAATTCGTTTAATGTTTTGGTTCAGAACAATAAACTAAACTTTATTTAGGAAGACTATTTCCAGCACCTGGTTAGGTCTTCATCAAAATTTATTTTTGTGACATTAATTGATATGACATTAATTGATATGACATGAAAATTTTAGGTGCATACATTGATAATTGAGTAGGGGACCGTGATATTGTTTTTAGCAAATATAGGTCTTGGTCTTTGTATGTAGTTAGAAAAAAGATAAAGTTGGTAAGTGTGTGTCAAATCTATTGGTGTCCAACCTTGTGGTTGTGGTTTGTGTTTGGATGATTCATAAAAGAAAATGTTAAACAAGCTATGGTTTTCAATTACCCAAAGATATTACTTTCACAATATGTTTGTCTTCGTAACATTATTTGTGATATCAATACATATCATGGCATATGTAACACCTGAAAGTTAATGGTTTCTTTGATGGTTATAGAAGCGGGGTAAATTGTAAAGGATATTGAATCTAGATGACCAAGTACCAACATATCACAATGTTGCTTATAATGTTTGATCTTAAAGAGTCACATAACGAGCAATAAAAACTAACCGAATATAGCAAACTTGTGTTTCGATGTGGTTAAGTGTAAGGCCCCGTTCTCGGGCACCTCACAGTTGGTCATTCATTGCACTTAAAACATTATGAAACGTACATTTATTTTGCTGGGGAATTTAAAACTTTCATTAATAACTAAAAACATATCATTTCATTCATTTACAACATTTGTTTTCATCTCAAAATACAAAGACATGTCAAAATACGGATGCCAGCCTCAAAACGCTACGAGTAGCTTATGCATCCATGCCTGCAACTCTTCAGCATCAACATGATACCTACCAACTATCATGCATATAAAAGTCAGCGACGCTGAGTGAGTTCTAGCTTTTATAATAAAATATTTTACTTTCATTAAAACCATTCTTTACTTTGTTTCAAAATCATACTATACTTTACAATCGTTCGTGATCATACATCATACGTACATACGGATAATATCATTATTATCTTCGTCATTACGTTCAATAACTTTCATTCATTCAACGTATATCGTTATCTTTCACTGCTCTTTCTAGATCCGGTCAAAATTTACCCTCTTCGTGGCACTCAGGCACGATTACTAAGGTCGAATGACAAAAATCCTGTTTAGTACATTATTATGATAATTCACTAACGTTCATTTCATACATTCGTTCTTTCCATCATTATCCTTCTCATTCATCAACTCACGCCATACTCCTGACTCATGTCCGAAGACTGGCACTGTGCGTGGGTCTGTACTCAAACCCCCGACTCATGTCCGAAGACTAACACAGCACCAGAGTACGCGATTCGTTTCTCTTTCATCTCATCTCAGTTTCACGCACTACTCTCGACTCATGTCCGAACACTGATATTGTGCCGGGGTCTGAACACAACCCCTGACTCATGTCCGAAGTCTGACACAGTACCGGAGTACGCAATCCTCTTCTCATTCATCCGGATCCTGTCTCATGCAATACCCCCGACTCATGTCAGAAGACTGATACTGTGTTGGGGCCTGTAACCAAACCCCCGACTCATGTCCGAAGACTGACACAGTACCGGAGTATGCGACAAGGACCTCTTTCGAGTCTGTTGCGACACAGAGTCGCTCACCTCATACATATGCTTGCAAGCCTTTCATTCGTTCATTCATTCATTCATGCATGCATTCATTCATTATGTTCCTCTTTTCATTATCTTCCACTTTACGTTACATAATACTTTCATTACATTCATTAACGTTCAACGTAAAGCCAAGGGAAGACATACATACATAATAAGGAACATACACATAATCATAAACATACACCATCACCATACACGTAACATCATACATACATAACACACATCAGACATAAGCCATCACATCATAACCAGGCATATCTCCCCATATTACCCCTTAAAACCCACTTAGAAAACCTTAAGTCCAAATTGGGCGCATGGGACCTTCCAGGCGCATAAGCATAAAAATTCTAAGTGTAAAACAGCTTGGGCGCATGGGCACTATTTGGGGGCTTCTGCCCTGTTCAGGCTCTTTGCCATTATGCCGACGCATGGCGCCTGTTCAGGCGCATCACCAACACTTAGCCGTTTTGGCACTTGGGTGCACAGGCACTATTCAGGTGCATGGCCAACACTTGGGCGCATGGCCAACACTTAGGCGCATGGGCCACTGTTTAGGCGCATGGCCAACACTTGGGCGCATGGCCAACACTTGGGCGCATGGCCAACACTTGGGCGCATGGCCAACACTTAGGCGTCTGGCCACTCATGCTGGGCGCATGGGCACTATTTGGACGCATGAGCCACCTCTAGGCGCATGGACCACTGTTCATGTTCATCAGAACATTCTGAAATATTTATTATGCTTCCAACATCACCCGATTATCATTCTAATGATACCCAAGCACATATCTAACATACTAAGGGCATCTAAGCATGCTAAACATCAATATTAACCCATAAACAACACTAAAACATACATACATACATCATTTCGAACATAAGGCTGTAGACCCACGATTACTTTCAAAATGTTTACTTGGTATGCATAATAGCCTCAAACAAGTTGAAAATCAGTAAAAGAGGGGTTCTAGAAGCTCACCTTGAGCAGCCTTTGCGCAACACACTTCCAGTTCAAATCCCACCTTCGATTCAACTCTTGAATCCCGAAAACAAACACTAAACACCAAGAACTTCAGTCAAGAACTCGAAACCCAGCTGAAACCGAGCTCATATAAGAGATGACTTACTTTGTAGTTGCTTCTTCCTCTTTCTCTCTATAGAACCGGGGCTTTCTCTCTCTTCCTTCTTCCTTTCAACCGAATGAAGAAGATGGAGAGGAAATGGACGACCATGCCCCCTTTAAACCTTAAAGTAAAAAGGTTTTGTACTTTGTACACTTTTTGCCCCTCCACTTGTGCTCATTATCTATTCTTTCTATTTACTTTTCTTTTCCTTTCGTTTAAATAGAAATTCGAGGTGTTACATTAAGCAGACATCAAATGAACCGAATTCGTGTTTTAGGGGTTGTTGTTATGGCTGACCCGGGTAACTCGACTGACCGCTGACGCGGTCAGTAGGTCAGCCCGTTTGATTTCGGGGAAATGCTTAGCTGACCGAGTCTCATTGCTGACTCGGACCTTAAAAAATATATGCTGACCATCTTTTGAAAGCTAACCAGCCTTCACCTCCACAACCCTCAACCCTTCGGCCTTCACCTCCCTCGCCTCTGACCACCCATTCTCCCTTGCCTTCACCTCTGACATCGACATGGTCCCAAACAACGACAGAGTCTTCACCGCCAAACCCAAAAATGTCGTAATCTTATGGGGCCTCGACAACAAACCGTCGCGAGGGCCACCGTACGTCGCCGTGATGGCCCTAAAATCTAGATGTAGATGGTGTCGCGGATGAGGCGACAGGCGAGGAGGTGAACGAGGGCATCGGGGCTGCCGGAGGCACCGATGCGGATGGTGTCGCGGCTGAAGCGTTCGAGGGTCAACCAACGGCGGTAGACGAGGGAGCATGCGTCTTTGGTGGATTTGGAGTCGAGATTGCGGTCGGTGAGAGAGAGAGATGGCTTTTGCGGTCACTCAGTGGATTGGCAGTTGACTATCGGGATAACTTGTATATTGGTTCTTCAAATATTAAGTCAAAGAGTCAAGTTTTACTCAGACGTATACCCAGTCAAAACTTCTAACTGGTCAGATTCTGACTTAATCAATCTTACTAAGTCAGTGTAATCAAATAACCCGTTAGTGTTTTCACATGCGGACTAATGTCTCATGCTATTGCTTTGTTGTGGCTTACCTTTGGTTTAATAAAAAAAGATTAACGTAAACTTTTGCTATTTTCTATGGTTTAACTAAAAGAGGTTTAGATGGTAACCCTAATATTCCCCAATAAGTATAAAGGAGGCCACCACCCCCTTTCTTATTTCCTTCCCAAGATTTCCAAAAGAAAAAAAAGGGAGGGAAAGATATTGACGATTAAAAGCCATCAACACAAATTCTTTGAATTACAGACAGAATCGCAAGAAAGTATAAATAATATATATTAGATATGCATCCTTTTATTTTATGTTTTTTTACCGGATAACTCACACACTTTATAATTTCAGCATTGAATTATATATATATATATATATATATATATATATATTATATATATATATATATATATATGTGTGTGTGTGTGTGCGCGCGCGCGCGCGCGTGTGTGTTTGTATGTGTATATATATATGTGTATATATATATATATATACATGTATATATATGTGATATATCATGTATATATATATGTGTATATATATATGTATTTATATATATGTATTATGTGTGTATATATATAATATGTATATATGTGTGATATATATATTGTATATATATATTATGTATATATTTGTATATATATTTGTGTATATATATGTATGTATATATATATATATATATATATATATATTATATATGTGTGTAGAGATTAATGAAGAGGCTGATGCAACCTAAACATCTTAAGTTTTTCCTGCATGCTGCATAAGTACATTAAAGAAAAGCTTAGGAAGTTTCACACATGAAATAGAAAAATACTCTAAGTGTGAAATCTTCCGAAGCCAAGACCAATATCTTCTGAAGCCAAACATGAAGTCTTCCGAAGCCTCAGAGACAAAGTCTTCCCAAGCTTTAACTCATGAAGACAGGTTTCTTTCGAAGACTTTTAGTAATATGCTTTATCTGATGTACTGTTCCATAAAGCTGGACACCTTTCCGCTGCACCTCTGTAAGGTCACCAACTTACATGAGTGGGTGAAAAGGTCCATGCTTTTGGTAACTGTACATTGAGGTCTTGAGTCTGTAACTTTCTACTTTATGTACTTTATCCTTTTTGTAATAGATAAGGATGTGAGCTATGGCATGTCATAGTCACAAGTCAAAAGGCGATCTACCTTTTGACTCTACAATTGATTTTGTTTGTGTCTAGTCAATTGTATCCAGCTGGCTTTCAAAGTATAGTCGGCTGTAGGATGTAGTATAATTATCTCATGTTCTTGTATCTTTCGAATATGCTTTTGTAACACTTGTAATAGAACATAGAGCAGGCAATATACTGCATTCTTGAAAACCAAATACGTGTGTTCTTTGTGCTCTGTCTCTTGCATTACTTGTGTTCTTAGTATCTTATCATGGTTAATCCAGTTTACAGTTTCATTAAAGTTTAGTTAATCTCCTCTTTGTGTTGTTGTGTTGTAACTATAACCCTTCAATGATCCTGCATTTGGTATCAGAGCATTTCAGGCTCTTGATATAAGATCTCACCATCTTAAGATCCCTCACACAGAAATAGTAACTTTTCAAATGGCAGTCATTTCCAAAACTGATATGGAAACTGGAACCATGAACAAGTACCCACTGATCAATCTTGATGAGATTGATACCTAGTGTTTAAGAATGGAATGTTTCATCAGGTCTCTTGATTCAAGAATGTGAGAGTCTATTGAGAATAGACCTTTCATAACCAGCACCCCTTCTGCTACTGGTGCTAGTATGATTCCCAAAGATGTGGCTAACTACTCTAAAGAAGATAGGAAGAGAGTAAAGATAGACAGAAAAGCCATGACAGCCCTTCAAACTGCCCTTCCAAACTCTGTATACAGAGGTTTCAAGAAGTGCAAAACAGCCAAGCAGCTATGGGATGCATTGAAACTGATGCATGAGGGTTCCTCTGAAGCTAAGGAGAACAAGAAGGATCTTCTGAAGCAGCAGTTTGAAAACTTCACCTTCAAACCATGTGAAACCATGACTTAGCAGTATTTCAGATATGTTGAGATTTTGGATACCCTAGTGGATGGAGGAGTTTCTCTTGAAAACAGAGACATTGTAAGAAATTTCATGTCCTCACTTCCTAGGCAATAGACACGCTACTGTGTAGTGATCAAGAGAAATGAAAATCTCAAAACTCTTACTCTGACAGAGTTATATGGGATTCTTAGTGGCTACCAGATGGAAATGAACATGCAAGGTTCATCTGGCAACTCAAACAATCAAATGGGTTCAGCCCTACATGTGATTGAAAAGGATAGCATAGAACCCAAACATCATCTCTTATGCTACCCCAACAATTCACCAAAGGGTCTTTTCATCACCTTTCCAGAGACACCAAGGGAGAACTACACTCAAGGAAATCCATTCCAAGAGACAAGCTCTTCTCAAGCTTTTGTGTCTTCTGATGAAAGCTGTGGCAACTCTCTTTTCACTCTTGAAGACCTGGACTGTATCCATCTAGATGATCTGGAATATATGGAAATAGTCCAGCAGATGGCTCTTTTCACTCATAGAGCCAAGAAGTTCTACAAGAGGACTGGAAGGAAGTTTCCAAGCAATGCAACCAGTGGAAAGTTTGGACTGGACAAAGACAAAGTCAAGTGTTACAACTGTAACTTGATGGGCCACTTTGCCAAAGAGTGTAAGGCATCTAGAACAAATGGTGGCCAAACACAATCCAGACCAAACTACACTGACAAAGCTCCTCAGAATGAGAAGTCAAAGCAGCAAGTTGTTGTTGCTATTGAGGAAGGAGGCTTTGACTAGAGCTTTCAGGTGGAATATGCTTCTCCAAACCAAACACTAATGGCTGATCATGATGAAGCCCAGGTATTAGACATCTCTGTACTCCTGAATGTATTGCTAAAGTTAATAGATACAAGTCCTACAACTTGAAATGAGATCTGACCTTGAGTCCTTAAACATTTTAAAATCTGATTTTAGAAAGTCTGAAAATGATTATAAACTGAAGATAGAGGACTTAGAGAAAACCATTTCAGTTCTAAAACATGAACACACATATTTAGGACTCAAATCAAAGATCTCATAACCAAGCTAACTGAGTGCCAGGCTGAGCTTGTGATCAGCAAAGACAGGGCAGAAAAGAGTGTTCTTGAAGAAGAGACCTTCAAGAACATGGTATCCTCATCCCTGCACAACAAAGTGTGCTATCAAAACAAACAGGGACTGGGATCCAATGAGATAGCTCCTCCATACATAATCTTGTCAGTATGATCTCCTAGGTGTGGAACTTGTGAAGATGAGCTTCCTCTTATAGATCCTATGAGTGAAGAGGATGAAGAAAAGATAGTGAAGAATCCCTCTGAGAAGAGTGAAGAGGAGGATTCCAAGAAGGGCCACTATCCTTCTGAGGAGAAAAGGAAGACCGTGATGACCAAGTCCATGAGAAAGAACTTGATCAGAAAGAGCAAAAGAAAGGCAAGGAAGGCTAAAGAGATCAAGACTACTTTTGACTCTAAGCAGAAACAAGTTTTTATCTCTGTAGGGTTTAAAGCGGTAGGGACTGAAGACATCAACCAAAACTCTTCTGCTAAGAGTTCTGGTTCTTATTCAACTCATCTCAATAGCAAGAAGAAGACTGATCTGTTGTGTACCACTGCTGCACAGCCTAGACCATCAAACTCTAAGCACGGTCCTCAGCCCAAGAGGATTGTCTTATCATCTGCAAAGATGAAGGTGGAGAAGGGATGTGACCAAAGACAGTCCTATTCCAATGAAAAGGCTCTTGTGAAGAAGAAGATGAATTGGGTCATGTGTGAAAGTACCACTCACATTGCCAAGGATTGTCCCTTCAATCCTAAAGGTACTGTCCATATTACCAAAACAAGACTTCAAAGAGTTTGAAGAAGATTCAAGCTTCGGAAGGAAAACTTGTTTCCTTCGGAAGATCAAAATCTAACAAGAAGGGAAGTGGAAAATTCCCATCGGAAGAAAATTGGTCTCGGAAGAAAGGAGTTCTTCCAAAGCACTGAAGTCTGCTGCAGTGTCCGCAGAATCTTCCGAAGGTTCAGTCATCAAAACTTCCAAAGTTCCAAAAGCTTCCGAAGTTTTGAAGGTCAAGTCCAAGACTCCAAAGGTGGTGTGGATGTCTAAGAAAGACCAAGTGACTGAGAATTTTCCATCAACCACAACTCAAGATCCTCTTAAAATAACCATAGGATCTATTACTGTTGAATTACCTTCTGCAAATAAGCCCAAGAGAAGCAAGGCTTGGGTTTCCAAATGTAACTAATCATTTTCTTTGTGTAGGGACAGCTGAAGACAGACAAAAATGTCTAGATCATAGACAATGGTTGTTCCAGGCACATGACAGGAAATAGGTCACTACTCCAGAACTTTGAAAGGATTGATGGAGGACTAGTTGTTTTTGGAGGAGATGAGGGTGGTTACATTTCTGGAAGGGGCAAGGTCACAAATGGTAAGCTCAACATAGAAAAGGTAAACTTTGTTAAGGAGCTTGGATACAATCTTCCGAGTGTATCTCAATTTTGTGATCAGAGTCATAACATGCTCTTTATTGAGCATGAGTGCATTGTTCTTAAGCCTGGTGTGGTCATTCCTCATGAGCATATCCTGCTAAGAGCCCCCAGGAAAGGAAACATGTACAAGAGGGATTTTCAAGAAACCTCTCCCTCTGGAGAAGTTTCATGCTTTCTGTCTAAAGCCAATAGTGATGAGTCTTTCCTATGGCATAAAAGAATGTGACTTTCAATGAACACACACCCTATGTTGTTGGTTCTGGTCCAGATTAGTTATTTGATCTTGATTTGGTTACCAACTGTTTTAACAAATCTTGTGAGAATGTTTCAGGATCTGCAGAAAATTTAAATACAAATGATCCTGATCCAAGATTTGAGCTAGGAAGATCCTCAAGTCATACATCTTCAGCTCCAGTTGGAACTACTTCTGCAAATGAGGTTTCTGTCAGCATAACAATGACAAACTCAGCTGATACATCTGGTATGCCTTCAAATTCCAGCTCAGAGGCTCTACAACCAAATAAGAACACCTCAACTTTGGAAGACAACAATGGTGGTGGTGATAGTGACCAAGAATTTCTTGATACCACTAACCACCCCATTGATGAGAACATCAATGATGTCACACACTGCTTGGATCAAGTTTCACTTGAAAAGTGTGCTGATGTGGTGGGAGAAACATCCATGCCAGATCTAAATTTCTCTAATTTAGATCTTTCTCAACAACTTGTTATGATCCCTCAGCTTAGGATCCACAAGTCTCACCCTACCACAAACATCATTGGAGATGTTGTCTCAGTGGTAAAGACAAGAGGACAAACCCATGAAGCAAATGTTTGTCTTGACTCTTGTTTTCTATCCTAGATAGAGCCAAAGAAAGTTGATGAAGCTCTAAAGGATGGAAGTTGGGTTGAAGCTATGCAACAAGAGCTGCTTTAATTCAAAAGGCAAAAAGTTTGGAACCTTTGTCATTTTCTTCTAGGAAGACTACCATTAGAACCAAATGGGTGTTTAGGAACAAGAAAGATGATAGAGGCATCATCATCAAGAAAAAAGCTAGACTGGTGTTCAAGGATACACACAAGAAGAAGGGATTGACTACACTGATGTCTTTGCTCTAGTGGCAAGATTAGAAGCTGTTAGGATATTCCTGGCATTTGCTGCATCCAAGAACTTCAAGGTCTTTCAACTTGATGTGAAGTGTGCCTTTTTGTATGGAGTGATAGATGAAGAGGTTTATGTCAAACAGCCACCTGGTTTTGTAGATCCTGATCATCCTGATTATGTCTTCAAGCTTGACAAAGCTCTCTATAGGATGCATCAGGCACCCAGGAAATGGTATGAGTCACTATCTAAGTATCTTTGTAAACATGGATATAGGAGAGGTACTATAGATGGAACTCTCTTCATCAAAGAACAAGGAAAAGACATATTGCTAAGTGTGAAATCTTCCGAAGCCAAGACCAATATCTTCCGAAGCCAAACACGAAATCTTCCGAAGCCTCAGAGACAAAGTCTTTCGAAGCTTCAACTCATGAAGACAGATTTCTTCCGAAGACTTTTAGTAACATGCTTTATCTGATGTACTATTCCATAAAGCTGGACACCTTTCTGCTGCACCTCTGTAAGGTCACCAACTTACATGAGTTGGTGAAAAGGTCCATGCTTTTGGTAACTGTACATTGAGGTCTTGAGTCTGTAACTTTCTAATTTATGTACTTTATACTTTTTGTAATAGATAAGGATGTGAGCTATGGCATGTCATAGTCACAAGTCAAAAGGCAATCTGCCTTTTGACTCTACAATTGATTTTGTTTGTGTCTAGTTATCCAGCTGGCTTTCAAAGTATAGTCGGTTGTAGGATGTAGTATAAGTATCTCATGTTCTTGTATCTTTCGAATATGTTTTTGTAACACTTGTAATAGAACATAGAGAAGGCAATATACTGCATTCTTGAAAACCAAATACTTGTGTTTTTTGTGTTCTGTCTCTTGCACTACTTGTGTTCTTAGTATCTTATCTTGGTTAATCCAGTTTACTGTTTGATTAAAGTTTAGTTAATCTCCTCTTTGTGTTGTTGTGTTGTAACTATAACCCTTCAACGATCTAGTTTACTTGTGTTCTGTCTGTTGATTAAAGTTTACTGTGTGTGTGTGTATATATATATATATATATATATATATATCACACGTATATATATACACATATATGTATATTGAACGACTAGTTGGATCATTATAGGGCCACTGGCCCACCTAAACATCTTCATTATTTAAATACGAAACTTAAGACCATCCTTAAAAGAAACTTACAATATATGAGAACACCCTCTACCCCACCTAAAACTCCCCATTATTGTCATCGAATATATGACTTGAACTCAAAACCTTCACCTAGTTTTATGAAAGCTTAGGATACATCACTTTAACCACTTAAGCTAATTGGCATTGGCAAATATATATTAAATGTCACAGTCTGTGTGGGAGAAAGTGAATATGGTATGTCATACTTACTATATTTTAAAACTACGTTGGTTTAGTTGTTCCCATCAATACTGCGCATTTGATTAACATTTCTTTGAAATATTAAAATGAATCTTTATAATATAAAATCTAAATCCAAAATACTTAAAGTTTATTTATGAACGGTTTCTTGTTATTTGCACGTCATCTCCTTCATGCTTCTTCTTTTTGGATGATCCGTTAATGGCAAAGTATCATCTTTGGATTTGTTAACGGCAAAGTGTGTAAAACTACTTATAAAGTAAAAACCTTTAATGGCTCTGTTAATGGCAAGTGTCATCTTTTGACTTAGATTCTTGATTATAATAAACCTATTTTATTTTTTTTAAATCATATTACTGAGAAGACGACGACACGTGGTAATGTTTGCTAAGCATATGTCATGAGGCAAATTATTGCTTAAATTTAAACTACATCAGCAACATGATTAGAAATGATCTTCAATAATATATTTAAAATTCTGAATCACATTATGTTAGTATATAATGTAGAAAAAATACAGGGTAAAATATGAAGAATGCTTGGAACCTTTAATCAAACTACATGTCATAATGAAGTATTCTTAAAACAAAAATGATAGTATTTTACAAAAAAATCAATTATAGATTTATTTTAATGAGAATGTAAATATTTATATGTATAACAAAATTGTATAAAATCTGGCAATAATGTAACGCAATTATTTAGGGAAATTATGTTAGGAATATAATGTTTTTCAGTTAACATTAGCAACGTTAAATTCAAATTTTAAATTTAAAAATTTAAAAATATGATATCTTGAAAGAATGTATATTTTAGATCATTTTATATTTAATAGTCATAATCTACAAACATCCGAAAATTTCTTTGTGTATAAATTTGATGTTCTTTTTGTAATTGTAACATCATTATCTAATATTAATAATTATAATTCATGTCTACTTGTAACTCTAGATAATACAACATATAGCTTGAATTCGTGCCACGGACCAAACATGCAAAATTTACACAAAAGTTTAAACTATCTTTTTAATTTTTAAATTTTGGGGACCAAAATGCAATTTAATTATACCACGGGAACCATTTATGCAAATTTCTCTTTTTGTTGATCAAAAACATAGATTAGTTCCATCCTTACATCAATCAAAACTGAATCAAAATTTCATGCTTTCATAAACAAAAACATAAATCAGTTAAATTGATGTAAAAAAACAAAATCCTAAAGTGTATCTTGAAATCAAAATCCTTGAATCGTATTGACCATTGTTATTGTTGCATTCAAAATTTTATATATATGAGCATTGAATTGAGACTTTGCAGAAGAGCTGTTATCGTTTAAAACTTGAGGTGTAAATGATATAAAATAAATCAAAGAAGGGTTAAGAGGATCGATGAGTTGAACTTCAAACATAATGGATTTGGGGTAAATCGAAACCATGATCTGCTTGTAAATTGAGAAGGATATGAAATGGTTCAGGTCACACCCCGACCAACGGCGGAATCATCGGGGCGGACGAATATGAAACGATTGTTCATAGCACATGAAACTAAATTAATTGGAATAATATTAAATAACAGTATTCATTTAACAATACAAGTCAATTAAGTCATTACAATACATAAAAATATAAACAACAACATAAGATGTTTAATTTATCTAAGTCCAAGTCCTATGTGAGCAAGAAGAGATCTTCAAGAATCAAACCTGAAACATGTTAAAAATAAAGGGTCAACTCTTGAAAGTTGGTGAGATTTCCATAGTTTTCAATACATAAGTATATAAAAGATGGCAATTCATGTCATAGATTAGTGAACAAAGTAACTAGGGATGTAAGACAGAATGCACAATCAAACCTTGATAGTTTTACAAGTCTCAAACTTTTACAAGTATATAGGATTAGCTAAGTGTACTTGGATCAACCAAGTAGGCTTGTCAGGCCCATAGATCTATGACGTCGCCAGGCTGGCAATAGTTAATGATTGTACATATAATCGATATTACATGGTAGCTACAAAGATCAACTAACCACAACATACAAGTGAATTGCCATAAGTTTACAAGAATCAAACGTTTTACAAGTGCAATGGTTATAATGTAACATATTTCACCCCAAAGTGTGAAAATATGAAAAAGGGGTATAGAAATACTCACATGGAAAACTCACAAGTATAGTGATGATT
Source organism: Flaveria trinervia (assembly GCA_025506515.1). Classification (NCBI taxonomy): domain Eukaryota; kingdom Viridiplantae; phylum Streptophyta; class Magnoliopsida; order Asterales; family Asteraceae; genus Flaveria; species Flaveria trinervia. The sequence continues at coordinate 8,576,174 of CM046442.1, read as the reverse complement.
GTAGAGTACATAAGAAAACTTGAATGTCAAGAGTCAAAGGTGATGTCCTAAATGATAAAAAGAACAATAACTTGAGGTTGAAATTCATTACAAGTGTTAGTACATGTATGTCCCTAGATCATGATATGAATGTAATAGATCTTGTTAGTCTGATTCTGATGTAATGTTTGGAATGATTAATAAAATGATATTGGTTGTATGTTATTTATAATGTTTAATATTTCATTAATGAGTCGATGTTGAATTGGTTAATTAGGTTTGTGATTGTTTGAAGTGTTATGCATAATGTTATGATATTGAATACACTCAAAATTGGTGAAGTGAAGTTCTCATGCGTCCGACTGGACCATGCGACCCAACAGGAGTCATGCGTCCGAATGGCCATGCGACTGAGTGTCCATGCGCCTAAATCGTCCATGTGCCTGAACAACTTCATGTGACTGACTCAGGCGCACGACTGAACACTCAGTCGTGCGGATGAATCAACCGCATGGTTCAATCGCACGACTGAACCATACTAATGATTCAGCTGCACGAATGAACAATACTAACCTATAAATACAACCCTATTCGTGGAAAAACGTAAGCATTCATTCTATTTTGACTCTAGACGTACCCTAGCCATCCAAAAACCTCCAAGTTGATACTCCAAGTTCATAGAACGCTGTAGATCGATTCTTAATCGATTCTTAACATTTGATTCAATACTTTATTGATTCTGCGTGCGTTCTCACTGATTGGATCGCCAATCAAATAGGATTCCGCACTATTTGGTTTGGTTTACACGTTAATCATTCGGTATTTCGTTCAAATACCAGGTCCTAACAATAAGAAATTAGGACATTTAGAGAATGCTAAAAAAGGAAAGGTAGATTGAAAAAGGATTATTGCATCAATTTTAGATTTTGGACATAATGTTTGGTATGTGTTTGAACAGGTTTTAAAAATAGAAAATGGTTTCATAAAATTATAAAAATTTATACTTGATTAGTTCAAGTCTCGCGGAAAACTTTTATTCAGAAAAAATTTTATGAAAATATCTTTAAATAGGTCAAACAAGCAGCACAAGACAGAAGGTGCTGAAATGCGCACTTATCTTGTGAGGCTATTGTTGAGTCGTCCGATTGAGTTTGAAGACATATAACTGTTGTTGAAAATGTAATTCAAAGAAATTAACATTGGAGTCTGATTTTACTCAAAGTTATTTAGTTATGATCAAGCTATGGTCGGTTGAAGTAAGATTATATTCTGCCAGAATTGTAATAAGACACTTATGTGCACTTTTAAAATCGTTAAAGCATGAAACGGGTTAGAATATTTTATTATAATATAATGGTATATTAGTCTTCATTTGAGTTATAAAAATATTCTAAGACTTTGGCATAGCCATCACTTATGGAAATAATCTTGTGGAATAACCGAATGCGGCAACATAGCCGTCCATATGCTAACAGGATTCTTTGTTTATGTTAGTGTATTGTTAGCTTAATTTAGAAATATTAGTGATTTTTATAAGGTAGAGATTATTAAAATGTTAATGATCAAATGATAATGATTAAAGAAAAAGAGATTTGGTAGAAGAAAGAATAATAGTAAGAACATAAAATCATGAGAACAATTAGATGTTAGGATGATTGAAATGTATAATATAAAAGCAATAAAAGATTAACTTAGTATTAAAAATGCTTGAAATTTATTGTAAAATAAAATTCTTCAAATTGATTATAACCAATAGATAAAAGAAAGATACAAGGGTGAGATTTTTAGAGAATGAGCAAATGAAAAGTAAAACATAAGGCTTGCTTTTATAGTTGACGTTATGAATAGGTTATGAATGATGTTAATGGTGAGTTATAAGTCTTTTAAAAGGGGATTATGATTTTGTAATAAATATAAGATTAAATAAAAAAATAGATAATGAATAATTACATTTTAAACTTTTAATTTGTTAAAACCTTAATTTTAATTTAATCAACTTATTTTCTTATTAATCTTTATAGACTTTATAAATCTAATAAGAACTTTTAATTTGATTATTTATTTTAATTGAATATTTAAAATCTTATAAATATTAATAACATTTTATAGACCTTACATATTTATAAAAATAATGATCTTGTATATTAATCCTTTATTTTTGTTTTATAATTAAAACTCATAAACGACAAATAAACTTCATGAATTTATAAAATTTTATTCTATAAATCATGAAATTATCATGAATTAATTAATAATAGAAATTGAATAAATAGTATTATTATTGTTTTTAAAAGATTAAAATAATTAAATTTCTAACTAACGTATTTGATTTTTCCAAAAATTGAACCAAACGGATTCGGGTTTGGGTTTCTATTTTCCAAGATTGGCAGATGTTACAGTTTATCTTTCCATTTGAAAATCGATATCATGATTTGGGGAAATCAAAACCCGAAATTGATTATTTGAGACCCTTGCTTTGATGAAATACCTAAAATCGTTTTGGAATAGAAGACATGTATGGGGTTTCTTCTCATTTGCATAGGACGAGTGAATTAGGATACCTTTAATTGTTTGTTTCAATAAGCAAGAATCCAACACATTTTGGTTCATAGTTTTAGTATAATACAACCTGTAAAAACTCATTATATTACATATTTGGTAGGGATAGAGTCAACTTGTTTTTTGGTAGGAAAAACAGTCAACTATATCTTACAATTTATTTCAAGGTTTTATTTTGAAATCATCACAAATGTCCTTTGTAATGAGGTTTTTTCAAAGTAGGTTTCAAAGAAAAATAATTTAACAAAATGAGTGTTTTTAAAAATATTTACCAAAATGGGTTTTTAGTGGAAAATTAAATTTTTTATTAAAAATATGATTGGATAAAAGTATTTTTGTTTTAAATAATGTTATTTAAGTAAAGTTAAAAGGATAAAATTTCAATAAAATAAAAATCAAATTTAGCATCTTTCATGATTTAAAAAATGTTTTATAGTTCTTTTTATGAAGATTTTCTTAAAACCTTTTTCAATAACATTTTCTTTTACAAAAATATTAAAACTCTTTCGTTAGTAGTAATTTTTTTACCGTCTTATTATATATATGTGTTCTCATATAGAAAAGACCCTTTTTAGAAATTAAGTGTATGTAATTTTTGTTAGGACCGTTTAGATACGGAGTACTAACTGATTATGCGCGTATACCAACTCAAATAGTGCGGAATCCTATTTGATTGGCGATCCAATCAGGGAGAACACAGTTATGATCACTCTAACAATTAATGAAACATTATGAATGATTAGAACACGGTCAACCGTGATCTATGAACTTGGAACAGGTCTTTTTGAGTCTCTGGACGGCTAGGGTACGATTATGTGTGTAGGTATTCGAATTGTTGTGTTTTTAATGAATTAGGTGGTATTTATAGGTTAGGGTTTTCTATTCATGCGACTGAACCATTAGCATGGTTCAGCCGTGCGACAGAAGCATGCGATTGATCCATCCGCACGACCGAAAGTCCAGTCGTGCGACTGAGTCAATCTTATGTCTCAATCGTGCCACTGATCCAGTCTCCTGGTTCAGTCGTGCGACTGGTTCATTAGCATGAAGTACTCATACGTATGGTCGATTCGCATGAGAACTTCACCCGATTAAGTTTGAACATGTTTTTCAATCATTATTAACTAATAACTATGTAAAAAATCACAACCCTATATAGTTAGTTCAATATGCGTTATCACACAATAACAAATGAAATATTATGTGACACCCTACACAAATCCCATATCGGCCGTGGACAGGAGAGATTCCTGGTTCATAAGGAATGTCTGGCCTTTAATATCAACAACGCGTTTTGGGCGTATTGGCTGTGGATGAGAGGAGAACTCCACAGTTAAGCGTGCTCAGGTGGGAGCAATCCAGGGATGGGTGACCTTCCTGGGAGGTTTTCGCCCGGGCAACCAAAATCAAATACGTGAGCTCCTTGTGGGCAAAGTGGACAATATTGTTGATGCAAAGGGCTGGGTGTGACAGAATGGTATCAGAGCCACTCCTGTGTCCTTCAGGGTGTGGGACATACCTCACCAAGGATGGTGACTTCTCGGGCTCATCGAGGGCGATGAGTCCAAACAGGGGTGCTTGTGACACCCTACACAAATCCCACATCGGCCGTGGACAGGAGAGATTCCTAGTTCATAAGGAATGTTTGGCCTTTAACATCAACAACGCGTTTTGGGCGTATTGGCTGTGGATGAGAGGAGAACTCCATAGTTAAGCGTGCTCAGTGGGAGCAATCCAGGGATGGGTGACCTCCCTGAGAAGTTTTCGCCCGGGCAACCAAAAACAAATCCATGAGCTCCTCGTGGGCAAAGTGGACAATATTGTTGATGCGAAGGGCTGGGTGTGACATATTAAACATTATATGCATCAATCACACATTGTATTTCATTTATACCCATTCAATTACATATATGTAAGACTTGAAAGACATTTTACATTAAGCTCCTAAACTAGGTACACATGTATCTCAATTATTTTAAAATAACAATATATATATATATATATAAAACATAAATTTTATATGTTAATAATCATTTATATAAGCATATACATAAAGATAAACTAAACATCATATACATACAATGGTAGTTTCGTTTTGCGCGCCGGCTTGATCTCGACTATTGAATGAGTCATAAAATGAGTTTTTGCTTGTTTAAGCTCAGTTTACTTATAGTTTTTAGCAAGCCAGTCCCAAGTGTCTCACAAGACAGTGTAACTTGTTTCTCCTATAATTGTGGTTAGGAGTCTATTAGGAACATACATGCCCTTGGTAATTGAAAATTACATTTATAGTTCATAAAAAATAAACCATTAACTTTTTTTTTCATCATGATATTTATAGGAAATTTTTAAAAGAATGCGTTTTTTGTTAAAAATAATTTTTCTTATTACATCTTTTAAGCTACTTAAAATATTTTAAATATATATTTTTAAAAGAATAAAAAAATGTGCTACTTTTATGTGAAATTGAAACAAAATTATCATGAAAAAAATCAACTTTTCTATATGAAAAGACGATTTAAAATTAAGTTCGGCTGAATTAAAAAAAACAATAATAAGTTTTAGAAAAACTTGCAGGATCGTTTTTTTTGTCACTTAAAACTTTGTTTTTCTCTTAAACTCACTTAATACACACACGTTTGGTGTAGCAGAATCTCTCAAAGAGTTTATTATAATATAATAAGTAACTTAAGAACATAAGAAAATAATTTTCAAGGTACTTGTATATATTATTTCTCAACTCAAAGTTTGCAAGACTCTTTCAAGCATTATACAAGAGTTACGATAAAAAAAACTATATATATTATCACCTACAGCCGGAATCCTATAACTAAAGCAGATACTACAAAGCTATAGTTGCGATATCTTAGATAATGTCTTATCTAAGATATGGTAGTCATCACATGTCCACGACTTACCTTTTATCACCAACTAAAGTTGGCAACTGTGCTAACAAATAAAGGTAACATTAGAATAAAGTATGGTCTTTTGCGAAAACACCATGTAGTATCAGAGGTCTGCAGCGGAGTGTCAGAGACCATACTTATGTCCACTAGTTCATAGCAACATCTTCCGAAGTTTAATTGGCTTCAGAAGAACAAGTTCTTCCGAAACCGTCTATACTTCGAAAGAGACTGCTTCTTTCGTAGCTTGAGGACTTCTTCGGAAGTTATGTCTTTGAATTCTTCTAAGTCTTGAACTCCAAAAGAAAAGACTTTGTCTTCGGAAGTTGGAGCTTTTTCTTCGGAGTTGGAGCTTTTTCTTCGGAAAATGATCTTGCACTTTGTCTTTGGAAGAATTCCATTTCCTTCGGAAGCCCATACTTAAATTCGGAAATCCTTTATAAGTTGCACCAAAAATAGTTTAAGCATTTAGTTTTGGTTACACCAACCTTTCTAAATCCAACAAAATTTTATGTTTTTAACTACAACATAAAAACTAAATGTTTTTACAATTTTACTTGTACTTGCCTCTTTTTAAATAATATTATTTTAAAGTGAAATAAATTTAACCAGTAATATTATAGTGAGAAAAAGAAAGACGTACTTAAACATCGATTTTGATAAATAAAATTTTACATACACCATTTAAGAGAAAAAACTCCTTTTATAATTATAGTAATAGTTGATTTTATTTAAATGAACTATGACTAAAAATATGAATGGGTATATTTTTAGATGAAAACAAATAAATAAAGGTTTAAAAATATGACACGTGTTATTAAAAATATTGTTTTATTAATAAGTATAGATTAGAGAAGGGTTCAAATTAAAAGTCTTATAAATCTAAAAAGTGAAAAAAGTAATCTCAACCATTAATTTTTTCAATTAACGATTGAGTTCAAATTATAGAGAAAAGCTTTTAGAGGGGTATTTTAGGAATAAACAGTTTTGTTGACTTTTTTGTAAGTTCACCCGAATTTTTAAACATTTGTAACTTTTATATACGATATTATTATTTTTTTATAAAAACTAAACCATGAAAACGAGTATTTTTCTATTTAAAACGAGTACAGTATTGTAATATAAAAATATTCTCATTTTAAGCTCATATCCCGTCATTGTATATTTATTGTAATTTGTTGTGTCTTTTTGTTGATTATGGTGTTTTCTTGAATACTGTTGTGTTTTTTTAAATGATAAATTTAAGAAAAATATAATGCTAAAATAATATTGTTGTGTAGATATAATATGTAAAACACCTTAATAAATTAATAACTAATGAATCTAATATATTAAAAAACAATGACAAAATAACATAATGTTCATTGTGTCTTTTGATCGTCACTGCGTACTTTAAATTATAAAACATAATGATTGTAACACCCAGTTATTCCTTAAAAAGAAAAAGAAGAATAAGAGGTTGAAGAATAAAAGAAAGAAAAGCAATAAAGTCCAAGTGGAGGGACTAAAAGTGTCCAAACGAACAAAATCTTTCAAAAGTTGGTGTAAAGGTGGGCATGGCCGCCAACCCTCCCCTTCACATCACTTTTCATTCGGATTGGGAGAGAGAGAGCAGAAACTTTTGCAAGAAGAAGAAAAAGAAGAAGAAGGTCGAATTTAAGCTATGAATTCGTGGTTTTTAAGTGTTTGTGTTGGGTTTTGGTCTCGGGTTTATCCTTATATGTTTATGTGTATTCGGGTGTGTGTGTTTGGTGGGGTTTTTAGGTGTTTAAACTCATTTGCAAAAGGGTTAAAAGGAAGATACATCCAAGTTGCACCAGGTGAGTTCTAGACCCCGATTTCTACTTGTTTTAAACTCTTTGGAGCTGAAAATGTATTAAAACGGTTTTTACAATGTTTATGTATGTTTGCTCGTATGTGTTACGCATGTTGGATAATGATTCTTAGATGCTTGTAGGTTGTTCATGTTTAGAATGGCCTTGGTAAGCTTAAAATAGATGGGTTTGATTGTCACACCCCCGCTAAGAGCGGAAACACGGGGATGTAATGAGACGGGATCGTCATAACACATGGTAAGCGATAGAGATGCAATATAATAATGATAACAAGCATGTCATGACGACACCCGACAACAAGGGGACTTGTGTCGTGTTTAGTCAATATTCACGACAACATAGCCATAAGCATGAACAAGTTAAATGATTCACATAAACAAGATGATAACATTGTATGCAATTCCCAGAACCTGGGAACAAGTTACAAATGTATGATGTTTAAAACAACTACAACGAAGTTTTCCAAAAGACAATGTTTAGTCTCAAAATGCATCCTAGGGTCTCCACTAACGCAGCACACCTAGATCTTCAATTAGTATGATCACCTGAAAAGATATACTCAAAATGGTCAACAAAATTGTTGGTGAGCACGCATAAGTAATTGATGTTGTAAAATAGTTGTTGCGGAATACTGTGAATACAATTATAAGTAAGCAAAATCACATGACATGAGCTTTAGAATGTAACACCCGGATATTTATTATTTTGAAGCCGGTGAAGAAAGAAAAGAAAATAAAGTTCAAAGTCGAGGGACCAAACTCGCCAATGAAGAAAAGTTGGGAAATGTGGTGATATTAGTAGGGAGAGGGCAGCCCACTCTCCCCACACACCCCACATTTTAGAGTTCATAGAGAGAAGAAGAGAGAAAGGAGAAAAAGTTGGTTCGAGTTAGTTCGGGTCGCCAAAATCATCGTGTAGCAAGTCAAATCGAAGCTCTTGTCGTTGTGCTCATTTGTGTGAGTTCTAGAACCCCACTTTTACTTGTTTTCAAACGATTTTTGGGCTGGAAATCATAAAGACCCGTTTTTTGTATGTGTATGTGTTTGACCCATTTGGGTGTGATGTGTGTGATGCGTTTCGAGTATGTTTCCGGGCGTGTGTGTGCTTGTATGGTGTTATGGTATCCATTCCTAAGGTTTAGGATGGTCGATTTAGGCTTAAAATGGGTTTAGATGAGTTTGGAGGCCGAAAACCCTCGGCTGCAGTCGGGATGAACTGCATTCTGCATCAGTTAGGGCTAGGCGACCGACTGGAGGCCGAATGGAGGCCATACGGCCGATTAGGGTGCGATTGGGGTCCATTCGCACGATTGAAGGTCCATTCGCACGATTGAAAGGCCAGTCGCATGGAGGTCATGCGACTGAAGGTCCAGTCGCATAAGTGCTCATCCGCATTAATCCTATTCGCATGAGGTCCATCCGCATTGTCCACTCACACAACTGGATGTTCATTCCCATAGGTGTTCATTCGCACGAAGGTGATCTCGATGGCGGTGGCGGGAAAGTGTATGAGGCGTGGATGTAGCGCCTACTTGGCTTTTGTAGAGGATGTAAATGCACCAACACCACAACTGCCTGATGTACCGGTTATGTGTGACTTTCCAGACGTGCTCCCAGAAGATTTACCAGGGGTACCACCTGACAGAAAAATTGAATTTCAGATTGATCTAATACCGGTGCCCAACCCGTTGCCAAGGCACCATATCGGTTATCTCCGACGGAGATGAAGAGTTGATGGAACAGTTGCAAGAGTTGCTTGATAAGGGGTTCATTAGACCGAGTATCTCTCCTTGGGGTGCTCCGGTCCTGTTCGTAAAGAAGAAGGATGGTAGTATGAGGATGTGCATTGACTACCGTGAACTGAATAATTGACGGTGAAGAACCGCTACCCCTTACCGAGGATAGATGATTTGTTCGATCAGCTTCAGGGTGCCAGTTGGTTTTCAAAAATAGATCTTCGGTTTGGCTATCATCAGTTGAAGGTGAAGGAACAAGATATCCCTAAAACAGCTTTCCGCACGCGCTATGGTCATTATGAGTTTCTTGTCATGTCTTTTGGTTTGACCAACGCGCCAGTTGCTTTTATGGATCTGATGAACCGTGTGTGTCAACCTATGTTGGATAAATTAGTGATTGTGTTTATTGATGATATCCTGATTTATTCGAAGAGCGAGATTGAGCATGCCGGTCACATTCGAGAGGTTCTAGAGACGTTGAGAAGGGAGAAATTGTATGCTAAATTCTCCAAGTGTGCATTTTGGTTGCGCGAAGTTCAGTTTTTGGGTCATGTGGTGAATCCTGACGGGATTATGGTGGACCCGGCGAAGGTGGAGGCGGTTATGAAATGGAGGTCACCAAAGACGCCATCCGAGATCCGTAGTTTCTTGGGTTTGGCAGGCTACTATAGAAGATTCATCCAAGACTTCTCTAAGATTGCTTCTCCACTAACTAAGTTGACCCGAAAGGATGTGAAGTTTGTATGGGGTCAAGCTCAAGAGAATGCGTTCGAAGAGCTGAAGACAAGACTGAATCAAGTTCCTGTTCTGTCATTACCCGATGGAAGCGAAGATCTAGTGGTTTATTCCGATGCTTCCTACTCAGGGTTGGGGTGTGTGTTAATGCAGAGAGGGAAGGTTATAGCCTATGCATCCCAACAATTGAAAGTCCATGAGGTTAATTATCCCACTCATGACTTGGAGCTAGCAGCTGTGGTCTTTGCACTAAAGATTTAGAGGCACTATCTCTACGGGACGAAGTGCACCATATTCACCGACCATAAGAGCTTGAAGTACTTCTTCGATCAAAAGGATCTGAACATGAGGTAGAGGAGATGGTTGGAACTTATAAAGGATTATGATTGCGAGATCCATTACCATCCAGGCAAAGCTAATGTGGTGGCGGATGCCCTTAGCCGAAAGGAAAGGCCCGAACCGATTCGGGTGAAAGCTTATCAACTAATCATGACCTCTGATGTGATGAAGCAAGTTAAGGAGTTTCAAGATGAGGCATTGAAAGAAGATCATCTTAACTCGGAAAGAATGAGAGGTCTAGTTGGGGAATTGGGTGAAAACACACTCGGTGTTAGAACTCGATTCGGTCGTGTGTGGATTCCTCGTTTTGGGGATCTAGGGGTGAAGATAATGGATGAAGCTCACAAAACTCGATACTCCATCCATCCTGGTGCCACGAAAATGTACGATGATATGAAGAAAGATTATTGGTGGCCGGGTGTGAAGCGTGACGTGGTGGAGTATGTGAGTAAGTGCCTTACTTGCTTACAGGTGAAGGCAGAGCATCAAAAGCCGTATAGGAAGATCCAACCTTTTGATACACCGGAATGGAAGTGGGAGCACATCACCATGGACTTCATTACGAAGCTGCCACGTACTCCGAAAGGGTATGATGCCATATGGGTGATAGTTGATCGTCTGACGAAGAGCGCTCACTTTCTACCGATCCGCGAGACGTATTCATCTGAGAGGTTGGCCGATCTGTTCATCAAGGAAATTGTAACTCGTCATGGTGTGCCGGTGTCTATTGTGTCTGATCGTGACACTCGGTTTACATCTAAATTTTGGAAGAAATTCCACGACGCTATGGGGACGAGGTTACATATTAGCACGGCTTATCATCCCCAAACTGATGGTCAGTCAGAAAGAACCATTCAGACACTGGAAGACATGCTCCGGGCATGTGTGATCGATTTTGGTGGAAGTTGGGATGACCACTTACCGTTAGCCGAATTCTCATACAACAACAGCTATCATGCCAGCATTGGTATGCCACCATATGATATGCTATACGGTAGGAGATGCAGAACACCCGTTTGTTGGGGTGATATTGGTCAGAAGGAATTGGGGAGCATCGAGGTAATCGAGGCTACGATAGAGAAGCTTGAAAAGATTAAAGCCTTCATGAAGGCAGCCAAAGATAGACAGAAGTCGTATGCCGATAAGCGACGTAGGCCAATTGAGTTCCAGGTGGGTGACCGGGTTATGCTGAAGGTCTCACCTTGGAAGGGTATTATCCGATTTTGAAAGCGGGGCAAGTTAAGCCCAAGGTATATAGGCCCTTTCCGAATCATTGCTCGAGTAGGAGAGGTGGCCTATAGACTGGAGTTACCGGATGAGTTAAATGGAATTCACCCGACATTCCATGTATCTCATCTAAGGAAGTGCCTAGAAGATGAAGATACGATTTTCCCATTGGAAGATATCGAAGTAGATGAACGGCTCAATTATGTGGAGCAACCAGTGGCAATCATCGACCGAAAGGAGAAAAGGCTAAGGAACAAAGGGGTTCCTCTTGTGCGTGTACAGTGGAAGCATAGGAAGGGATCCGAGTCAACGTGGGAGACTGGGGAAGAAATGAGACAACATTACCCATGTTTGTTCGACGAATAACAGGTTTCGGGGACGAAACCTATTTAAGGGGGGTGGACTTGTAACACCCGGATATTTATTATTTTGAAGCCGGTGAAGAAAGAAAAGAAAATAAAGTTCAAAGTCGAGGGACCAAACTCGCCAACGAAGAAAAGTTGGGAAATGTGGTGATATTAGTACGGAGAGGGCAGCCCACTCTCCCCACACACCCCACATTTCAGAGTTCATAGAGAGAAGAAGAGAGAAAGGAGAAAAAGTTGGTTCGAGTTAGTTCGGGTCACCAAAATCATCGTGTAGCAAGTCAAATCGAAGCTCTTGTCGTTGTGCTCGTTTGTGTGAGTTCTAGAACCCCACTTTTACTTGTTTTCAAACGATTTTGGGGCTGGAAATCATAAAAACCTGTTTTTTGTATGTGTATGTGTTTGACCCATTTGGGTGTGATGTGTGTGATGCGTTTCGAGTATGTTTCCGGGCGTGTGTGTGCTTGTATGGTGTTATGGTATGCATTCCTAAGGTTTAGGATGGTCGATTTAGGCTTAAAATAGGTTTAGATGAGTTTGGAGGCCGAAAACCCTCGGCTGCAGTCGGGATGAACTGCATTCTGCATCAGTTAGGGCTAGGCGACCAACTAGAGGCCGAATGGAGGCCATACGGCCGATTAGGGTGCGATTGGGGTCCATTCGCACGATTGAAGGTCCATTCGCATGATTGAAAGGCTAGTCGCATGGAGGTCATGCGACTGAAGGTCCAGTCGCATAAGTGCTCATCCACATTAATCATATTCGCATGAGGTCCATCCGCATTGTCCATTCGCACGACTGGATGTTCATTCCCATAGGTGTTCATCCGTATTAGTTCAATCGCATGATGTTCAGTCGCATGGAGGCCATGCGACTGAAGGGTGTCCATACGCCTGATTAGGGCTGTTGCACCCGAAGAAAGTGTCGTTAGACTTCTGGCTTTCGGGGGAAAGTGCAGATGTAAGTCTTGACGTAAAGGTTTCCTGTAAGAGCATGTAAGATAGCAGATGTGGCCTTAGAAGCATGTAGGGCATAGAGATGATGATGTTGCACGTTATGTATGTATGGTGTTGCCCTGTATGATATTGATGACTATGTGTGTTATGTTCCTTGTTATGATGTATGTTTATCTTTCCCATAACTTTACGTGTTATGATAAGGAATGAACAAAGTATTATGTAACGTAAAGTGAAAGATAATGAAAGAGGAACACAATGTTGAATGCATGCATTAATGAACGAATGAAACGTCTTACACGCATCGGATAACGGGTCCTTCTTTGTGGTTGACCCTTAATGTAGAACCTCTACCGCTCACCCCTAGTACTGTGGCATACGTTTAGCTGTTCATTTATTGACTTCGGCCCAATAGCTAAGACTGATGGTTACTCCTAGTACCGTGGCATACGTTTAGCTGTTCATTTATTGACTTCGGCCCGGTAGCTACGACTAACCGGGGTGTAGCACATGGTATTGGTACGGATGATGTCCGATGCGCAAGTAAAGTCATAAAGAACGAATGAACGAATGAATGAATGAAGAAGATAATAATGATATTATCTATGTGTACGTACGAGGTGCGATCATGTAAAAGTAACGAATGGTTTTATATGAAAGTAAAGTATGTTTTGTAATAAAACTAGAACTCACTCAGCAACGCTGACTTTTTATATGTTTTCCAGTTGGCAGGTAATGTTTGCTGAGGATGGCACACCGTGAAGCTACTCAGCTCTTTTGGGATGGCATTCTTTTGATTAATGTTTTTGCATTGTAATGCGAACAAGCTATTTTGTAATTAATGTTGTATTAACTTGCCAAAGCATTTACATGGAAATGAAAGATTGTTTTAGTTTCCGCTGCGATTTATGAAATACAAATGCAATTATATGTTTTATGTGCGATGAGAACCCAGCTGTAAGCGTCCCGGGAACGGGGCCTTACATAGAACCAAACCTAACGACGTACACAAAGAATCTTGTCGGAATATATTCACCCAAGGCCCGTTCCTGGCTAGGGTTGGTACTAACTAGTATACCAACCAACAAGGGTGGGGTTGTCAACCCAGTAGTACTACCAATACCTATTTGTTGGTTCTACATTAGAATTAAATGGTTGTAAGAAAGAACCACACAACAGACTCAAGCATGTATCAGATAAGTACTCACAAAATAGTATCACGTTGATTCCAAGTATGTAAATTGTATGTATGTTGTACAGCATAGAAAATGGGTGAGCATACATTTCCCCTATGTTTGTAAATGTTTGAAAAGTAGTATAAGCATAAAAGGGGGTCACGAAACTCACTTGTTAAGTGGTAAGTATGAATGATCAAAGTTCCCGGCACAGGCTCTTCTTCTTCCTCTTCGTCATCAGATAGAACCGTTTCCGGCTCTAGTTGTTCTCGTTCTCCAGAGGATCTGTTTCTTTCCTTCCTTTCCCCTTCTCGTACAACCTTGATCACTTCGGTCACCACAGACGGTAGGATCGTTTGCATGACCTGAATGAACTTCTTCCACCACAGCCTCCTTTACTGAGGCTTTCAGATTGGCGCTCTCGTCTCCACCCTCCGGATGAGGGGTCTCTGGTTCTTCATGAACCACTTTCTCAACTCTGGGTCTCCCTCTCTTGGTCGCGGTTCAGCACCGTGACCTCCACCCCGTGAAGCTTTCGAAGATCTTCCACCGGCCATCACACGCACACCGAAAGATTCAAACACCAACACGGTCATTCAAGGGAATAGCTCAGTTTATGTTAAGTATAGTAAGTCCCTAATTACAGTGGCCAGTTGTGATTAGCCACTTACTTTACTCTTCATACCCCAACCATCACTTGTCCTGACTACATCAGTATTTAAATCTACATACAACACATAACCACATACCATGCGCACATAGAACCGGTTAACTTTACGAAAATACCTGATGGCACGCAGCTACTCAGATTGGCATCCCATTCCTATTCCGTCCCATTCTCAATTTAAGTTAAGGTTTATTTTGAAAATTTACCCACTTCACTTAAACTTTGGCTCTGACACCAACTTGTAAAGCCCCATTCCCGGGACGCTTACAGTTGGGTTCTCATCGCACATAAAACGTATAATTACATTTGTATTTCGTAAAAATCGCAGCGGAAAACTAAAACAATCTTTCGTTTCTATGTAAATGCTTTTGCAAATTAATACAACATTCATTACAAAATAGCTTGTTCGCATTACAATGCAAAAACATTAATCAAAAGAATGCCATCCCAAAAGAGCTGAGTAGTCGCCCGTGCCATCCTCAGCAATCATTACCTGCCAACTGGAAACACATCAAAGTCAGCGTTGCTGAGTGAGTTCTAGTTTTATAAATAAAACATACTTTACTTTACATTCATTCGCGATCATACATCATACGTACATACAGATAATATCATTATTATCTTCGTCATTACGTTCATTAATCTTCGTTCATTCAACGTGTTACATTGTCGTTCACCTCTCTATCTAGATCCGGTCAGACTTTACCCTCTTCGTGGCACTCAGCCACGATTACTGAGGTCGAATGACCAAGATCCTATTCTGTACATTATTCCGATAATTCATTTACGTTCATTCGTACTTCGTTCTTTCATACATAATCTTTCGTTCATTTATACTTTTGTTCCTTCGAGTCTGTTGCAACAACAGGGTCGCTCACCTCATTAACAATCCCAACGACTTCACGCTATCCGAGTCTGTTGCAACCATATAGTTGCTCACCCCAATTGTCAATTTCAACGATAGTATGCTTTCCGAGTCTCTTGCAACCATAGGGTTGCTCACCTCATTGCCACCTTCACAATAACGCCCTGTCCGAGTCTGTTGCAACCATAGGGGTGCTCACCTCATAGCAATCTCAAGGATTGCATACCATCCGAGTCTGTTGCAACAACAGGGTTGCTCACCTCATTGCCATTCTCATCGATGGCACGCTATCCGAGTCTCTTGCAACCATCGAGTCGCTCACCTCATATATGTGCTTGCAAGCCTTTCCTTCGTTCGTTCATCATTCAATAATGCATGCATTCTTACTTTATGTTCCCCTTTCATTATCTTTCACTTTACGTTACATAATACTTCATTCATTCATTAACATGACACATAAAGCCACCAGAAGGATAAACATACATCATAATAAGGAACATATCATACGCAATCATCATCATCATACAGGGCAACATCATACATACGTAACAAGCCTAAACATGCAACATCATCATCATCATGCCCAGCATGTTCTCTAAGGCCTCAATCGTCATCTTACATGCTCTTACGAAAACCTTTACGTCAAAACTTACATCTGCCCTTCTCCCGAAAGTCAGAAGTCAAACTACGCTTCCCACAGGTGCAACAACCCTATTCGGGCGTATGGACACCCTTCAGTCGCATGGCCTCCATGCGACTGAACATCATGCGAATGAGTACCCAATCGTGCGAATGGACTATGCGGATGGACCCCGTACGAATGAGACTAATGCGGATGAGCACTTATGCGACTGGTCATTCAATCGCATGACCCCCATGCGACTGGCCTTTCAATCGTGCGAATGGACCTTCAATCGTGCGAATGGACCCCAATCGCACCCTAATCGGCCGTATGGCCTCCATTCGGCCTCCAGTCGGTCGCCTAGCCCTAGCTGATGCAAAATGCAGTTCATCCCGACTGCAGCCGAGGGTTTTCGGCCTCCAAACTCATTTAAACCCATTTTAAGCCTGAATCGACCATCCTAAACCTTAGGGATGCATACCACAACATCATTCAAGCACACACAAGCTCACAATCAAGCCACAAACGCATCATACATACACATACACATACACAAACGGGTCAACATACACACACTCAAAAACCCGATTTCAGATGTTTTCCAGCCCCAAAATCGTTTGAAAACAAGTAAAAGTGGGGTTCTAGAACTCACACAAACGAGCACTACGACAAGGGCTTCGATTCGGCTTGCTACACGACGATTTTGGCGACCCGAACCGACACTTTTCCTCTTCTTCTCTTTTTTCTCTCTTCTTCTCTTTATGAAGTCTGAAATGTGGGTTGTGTGGGGAGAGTGGGCTGCCCTCTCCCTACTAATATCACCACATTTCCCAACTTTTCTTCGTTGGCGAGTTTGGTCCCTCAACTTTGAACTTTATTTTCTTTTATTTCTTCACCGGCATCAAAATAATAAATATTCGGGCGTTACATTATTTGTATACAACATTTGGTGTTTTGTTCGTTATTTTTCCATCATTATCTAATATTAATAATTTTAACCTCTATCTATTTCTAACTCGAGATAATAAAATATATAGCGAATCATTATCCATGTTTAAAAACAAACCAACTTTAGATAGCGATTAAAATTGGCTCTTGTTTTATTATCATTGCATAAGATACTGATAACAACAACTGTCTTCTTTGAAATTTAAAAAAAATTCTTTTGTCTGAAGGTGTCAAAGGCAACCGTGAAATAAAAATGTGAATTTTAATATTACTTTCAGATACATCAAAACAATATGTACATATCAAACGAACTCCTATCAAACATAATAATATTAATAACATGACAGTACACATAAAAAGAAAATAAAAAAGTTAAAAATTAAAAGCATGTAATACCACATTATAGATTAACTGTTGAAGTAGATCACATTTTAAAAAAAATAAAGTAAAATAATATTAATCTAAAAACACAATTGTAAACGATGATAGGTTAAATTTTAATCGCAGAGGATGAAAGTTCAAATATAACAAAAACTAAATACCTTTTGTTGAAGAAAACTTGATAAAACTGAAGCCAAAATGAGAATGTAAATGAAGTTCGTCAAATACGATATCATCAGACTTTATAAAAACAAATCGCGAGGGTCGTAAACCTGGTATGATTGAGAAATATTTTAAAATCGAGTATGATTTCATTTCCAAAAAAAGATACCTATGAATTCCTTCAAACTGGAGAGGAGTCGATTAAAAAGTTACGTAATTTTTATCAAAATTTGAATATAAATCGAGTATTTAATAAAAAAACACAATCAAGGAACCAATTTCATAGATGAAAAAAACCATAAATGATTTATACAGTTTCCATTGATGAATTATTTGAAAAAAGAAAAATAAATATCGGGTATGATTTAATTTCCAAAAAAAGAAGTGCTTTAATTTAGGGTTAATTTTCAAATTTTCCTTAAATATCTCTTGTATATAAGTTAACTTTTAGAAATGAATCTAGACTAACACTAAAAACATATACATATTTAGACGGGAATTGAAAAAAATAGAGGCTTAAGAGAATGACATATGGCACTAAAGTTATTATTTTATTAATAAGTATAGATATGTAGATATATATATATATATATATATATACATATAGGGGAATGATCAAATGAAAACCATCATCTTATGAGAAAACTAAGAAAACTAACTCTAGCCAATCAAATATTCTTTATTTTAAATATAATTTTTTAACATTTGGAGGTTAAGTACGTAAATTTATCACGTTATTAATTGGGTAGTTATCTTATTATATTTAAACTTCCTTAAATATCTCCATAATCATTCTAATTCTAGTGTTAACTATTAATTTTTGGAATCAATTCATTAAAACTAGAATTGATGACTTGAAAACATCCAATTGAAATTTTCAATCTGAAAAATTACAAGGTTTCAAGTAGAATACGAATACAAGATGATGATGATGATAATAATTATTATACAAAATTTTTATTATGTTTTCTAATAACTACAATCTTCTTTGTTTCTTTCAAATTTTCAAAGAAAAAATAGTAATAATTGGAAAGATTTAGTCCTCCTCATAGTGTTTTTGATATTCTCAATGTTAGAATTACGTCATACGTGGTTTTGTTATAATTATATACATTATATGTGAGCTTTTAAAATTCTATAGGTTTTTTGGATATTTTTAGGCTTAAAACCCAAAATTGTATTATAAATTGTTAATGTATCTAGACATCAAACACACAAATGTGATATGGAGTAGAAAATGTAAAAGGTGGGCTGGTTTCACTCTCTCGACGAACGAGAATGATATATATGAACTTGATGGTTGAAGAATTTTAACTCGAAGATGGTGATATGTTGAGCAATCATCAAAATGATTGGTTTCAGACTTGTAGAACACGATTAACATCACAAAATATATGCAGTTTTATTATAATTACTTTTATGTATATAACTTTTACAGTTACATATACGTAACTCTGCAGGTACATATACGTAACTCTGCAGTTACGTATACGTAGCTATGTCGTTACATATACGTAGCTGTTTTGTTACGTATACGTAGCTATGTTGTTACGTATATGTAATTCTGTAGTTTTACATATTTTTATTAATGTATTAAGTGATTTTTTCATCAATTTTGATCATATTCTTATTTTATGATAAACCATTTTAAAATTTTGAAATATTTTATATATACCATATACGTGGCATATTCACAAAGTGAAATTTTGTAAAGTTATATGTGTAACACCACATCTTCCTCTATTTATTCAACAAGAAAACGTATGTACCAAATAATTTTGTTTGTATGTTTTGGTTGTTTATTTATTTATTTATTTTATCTTAAGTTTTCAATTTTATTTTAAGAGAGATGAGAGAGAATTAGTGAATTTAGGAATCTCATTAATCAAAATGAAGATTTACATATATTTGAATATGTGTTTGGTCAAAAATACCCTTACAATCTTATAATTATATCCTCTAATCGTCTTTTATTTACACCTTTGTCATTGTTTGATCTCCACCATAGATTACATAAATAATGGTGGATTAGTAGTTTTTTTAGTTTTCTAGTAAGATGAGGTTTTCTCTAGAACCCTCCCCTATATATATATATATATATATATATATATATAGATATAGATATACATACATATATATATATATATATACATATATATATATATAGATATATACATATACATATATATATATATATACACATACATATATATATACATATACATATATATACATATATATATATATATATACACATATATATACATATAGGGGAGGGATCAAATGAGAACTAGTTTTTTTTGTGAGAACTCTAGGAACCAATCTCAACCAGTAGTTCTCAATAGCAAAATTGAAATTAACAAAAACATATTTAAAAATTTTATAAATCAAAAAATAACATAAAAATAAAAACACAAAAATGTTCCCCAACTTTCCCTCTTTCATAAAAAAATATAAAATATAAATTTTTTTTCGTTTTACACATGTGTAAATCGAGTACTACACATGTGTATAACTTGATTTACACATATGTAAACAACAGATGTATAATTTTTTTAGAAAAATATATCAATATGGTAGGCATTGGAAAGATAAAAAAATATTGAATTTTATGGTGAATTTTTTTTGAAAAAATGATGTCGTGAAAAAAAGTTACGAACGTTTAAAAAAAAGAGGGGAAATGGCATGTGATTTGCATGTGATAAAAAATGAGTGACTGAGATTGGTTCGTAAAGTTCTAACAACAAAATATGGTTCTTATTTGAACCCTCCCCTATACATATATATATATATATATATATGTATATGTATATATATATATGTATATATATATATATATTGTTGATACATGTATGTCCTAGATCATGATATGTGATGTAATAGATCTTGTTTGGTATGATTAATGAAGTGATATTGATAGTTTGTTAGTTATAATGTTTAATGTTTCATTAATGTGTCGACATTGAATTGGTTAATTAGGTTAGTGATTGCTTGAATGATTACATATAATGTTTATTAATTAATACATTCAAACTTAACAGAATGAAGTTCTCATGCGAATGGCTCATGCGAATGAACCATACGCATGAATAACTTCACACGCTTGACTCAGTCGCACGACTGAACCAGGAGACTGGATCAGTCGTACGATTGTAACATAAGATTGGCTCAGTCGCACGACTGAACACTCAGTCGTACGAATGAATCAACCGCATGGTTCAATCGCACGACTAATGGTTCAGTCGCACGATTGAATAATACCAACCTATAAATACAACTCAATTCGTGAAAAAGAAGAACTCTCGATTAATTACGATTCCAGACATACCCTAGCCGTCCAGAAACCTCTCAATTCGTTCTCCAAGTTCATAGAACACATTAGATCGATTCCCAATCGATTTCTAACGTTAGTTTCAATTCTTGATTGATTCTTCGTGTGTTCTCACTGATTGGATCGCCAATCAAATAGGATTCCGCACTATTTGATCTGGTTTACACGTTAATCTCTAGGTATTTCGGTCAAATACCAGGTCCTAACATATATGTATATATATATAATATATATATATATATGTATATATATATATAATATATATGTATATATATATATACATATATATATATACATATATATATACATATATATATACATATATATATATATATATATGTATATATATTGTTAGCTGCATTCATGGTAGATTGATACCACTATCCCCTTGCGGTTCAACCGCTCTCTTTTTTTGTTTATTTCCAAAGGGGAGAGGTATGAACACTAGAGCATGCATATGAACATGATCGTCCGCAAATATTTGGTAATTTTGTATAGGTGTAACAATCACGGGTGATGGTGTCCCTAACAATCAAAAAGTGATGAAAAAAGATGCCCAAGTAATGTATCTCATTCAACAAGGGGTCCAAGGTTACCTCTTCTCCTGGATTGTTGTTGCTGGCTCAGCTTAGGAGACTTGGGATACGCTGGGAGTGGAATTCCAAGGTGATTCCTAATTCCAATCTGTCAAATTTCAAGGGCTACATCATGGATTTAAGAATCTTAACATAAAGGATGAAGAAATTGTGAGAGATCATATGGTGAAGAACTTACCGATCAAAAGGTAGTTGAAAAATACTAAAAAGCTTGTCTTTTAGGTTCAATATATAGTACCATCTATTGAGGTGGTTTACAATCTTTCGACATTACACCGGTCAAGCTCATGGGACTCTTGTAGTTTCAAGAAGATATAATGAAAATTAGAATCTCTCTTGAATCTTATCAAGTAAACTGCCTGTCAAGAGGAGTGAGCCTTGCAAGTGTTTCAAAAACAAAAATCAGCACGTGGTTGAGCCGTAGAGGTTATGGTATTGCATCTTTATGAGGGAGAGGAGGTGGTCATGGATAAGATGGACTTGATAAGAGTAAGGTTCCAAAGTGTGATTATTGCAAAAAATTGGCCACTTAAAAAAAATTATTAGTGCAATAATGAAGATCAAGCAAACGTGGCTGACAATGAAGAAAACCAAGAACATGTAGAGGCAAATGATGATCAACTCCTTTTGATGGCAGCCACTTGTAGGGATTTGAACCTAAAGGCTCAGGATATCAAAACAAAATATTGAAGATCAACAATCCGCACAAGAAGCTAGTTCTCGTGCTAAGACTTTTTGGTTTTAATATAAGTAGAATTTTGTTATTCATTTGTTGATAACACTTAGAAATATCCTTTTGTACTTGAAGTTGTCAGAGTGAAATACAATCAAAGTTATTTAGATTGTGATTGTGTTACTACTTCATCTCTTTCTTCCTGTTCATCCTTATATATGTGTCTCTATCATTCTGTGTTTCATTCATATAAGGACCTAGCCTTTATGGATTACAATATCAAATGAAAAACAAAAAATCAAATCATGAAAGATAACAAGGAAGCGAGAACTCCAAGATGATGGATAAAAATCTCATCGTGCGATAACTTGAAGTTGTCACGTGAGAACTAAATGTTCTCGCGCGAGAACATCTAGATAGTATATATCGATGTTTCTCCTTTGTATTTTATTATGTGTGTTTATTTGTAAAAGTGCTCTGAGAGTGATAGAGCAGAGAGGTGTGTGATAGGCCGCCTGAAGAGAGCTCACCTCGGGTGGATGAAGCTTAAACTATGTAAACTCCTTTGATATTGTAATCCTTTGATTAATAATATTCGATTAAGTTTGTTTAAAGTTTGTTGATATCACACACGCACACATCCATCTTAATATTAATATCAAGTGCAACTATGTGGAATCGATCGTGATAAAGACTTTACATTTGATATCAGAGCAAGGTATTGCCTTTGATACATGGATTTTCATTTCGTAATCATCTATTAAGACATTAAACATAGAGGTTGAAGATCTAAAGGTTTAGGTCGAGCTTGGGCCCATTTCGAAGGAGAAGAAGGTGAAACCAAGGGTGAACACACACGAACACGGCTTTGTTACATCATTACGCTCGGTATCTTCAACTTTTGGTGGAAAACAATGATCTCGAACCATAGCAGTGATTCAAAATCATATAAGTTGATTTTGGTTGAAGTTTTTGCAGGAGTAATTGCATCGTTCGAGAATTTGGCAATAATAACCATATTTTGCAAAAACTTTTTCATGAGAAAACTTTTCATGTGAAAACTTTCATGCGAGAACTTTCATGCGAGAACTTTCATGCGAGAACTTTCATGCGAGAACTTTCATGCGAGAACTTTCATGCGAGAACTTTCATGCGAGAACTTTCATGCGAGAACTTTCATGCGAGAACTTTCATGCGAGAATTTTCATGAGAGAACTTTCATGCGAGAACTTTTCATGAAATGTTTTCATGTGAGAACTTTTTATGAGAAAAGTTTATGCAAAATCTTCGCAGCAGTTCCGTCATCTACGTAAATTTTCTCATGCAAGAACTTCACCATGTTACTTAAACAAGGGTTTTTTTGTGATTTTTGATCAAGTCAAGATTTTATATCTACACCATTTGATTCGGGTCATTTGTGAATTGAAACTTGATAATTTGTGCTTATCTTATCTTATCTTACTGATAGGGATAATGATCGAACGGGTTGATTAAGTAAAGAATAAAGATTGTTTGGCATTCTTGTTCTGAAAATATGGACTTCTTACATCTTACTTAGGGGGAAGTATACTTTAGATGATCTAGTTCGTCGTCACAGAATCTTGTCATCAGATTGAAGAATCATGTTCTTCGGGAATCCAAAATGGAAGTTGGATTCCTCGGTTATATGCCTAACACATCTTAAGTTGTATGTAATCTATTGATTCAAACATGATATCCTTTATTAGCTATACATTAGGAAGAGGTTAAAGCTAAGGGGGAAGACTGATATGACAGATACATGGTTATCGGATAATTCTTGAAGATGAGTGACTGAAGTCAAACATAGCTTGAACTCATAATCCATAGGGGGAAATTGTTAGGACCTAGCATTTATGGATTACAATATCAAGTGAAAAGAAAAAACTCAAATCGCGTGATAAGTACAAGGAAGCGAGAACTCCAAGATGATGGATAAAATATCATCGCACGTAAACTTAGAGTTGTTGCGCGAGAACTTAATGTTCTCGCGTGAAAACATCTGGATAGTATATATAAATGTTTCTCCTTTGTATTTCATTATGTGTGCTCATTTGTAAAAGTGCTCTGAGAGTGATAGAGTAGAGAGGTGTGTGATAGGTCGCTCGAGGGGAGCTCACCTCGGGTGGATCGAGCTTAACGATGTAAACTCCTTTGGTATTGAATCCTTTGATTAATAATATTCGATTGAGTTTGTTTAAAGTTCGTTGATATTACACACGCACACATCCGTTTTAATTTGAATATCAAGTGCAACATATGTGGAATCAATCGTGATAATGACTTTACAATTCATGAGATCAATCTTACTGGAATTTCACGATATTTACAATTGGTATCAGAGCAAGGTGTACTCTAAATCGATTTGAATTGAACTTAAAGTGATTTGGAAGACTTTTCAAGCTTCAAATTTGATTTTGAAATGATGATGGATTGGATTGATCGAATATGAGCTTAATTTGAAATGTTTGAGATCAAATACCAGTTGAAGAAGTTTTATCCAAAGTTATAAGTCAATTCAAAGGTTAACATAGGATTAATTGAACTAATTTGTAACACCTGGTTATCTTAAAAAGCAAGATATAAAGAATAAAAAGAAAGAAAAGTAATAATGTCCAAGTGGAGGGACCAAAAGTGTCCAAAGGACAAATATCTTTGAAAGTTGGTGTAAAAGGTGGGCATGGCCACCCACCCTCTTTTCACATCACCATCTTCTTCGTTTTTTTAGAGAGAGAGAGAGAGAGAGCAGAGAACTCTCGGTTTTCAGAACAAGAAGAAGAAGTGGACGAATTCAAGGTAAGAATTCGCTGTTTTTATGTGTTTATGACGGGTTTTATCCCGGTTATGTGCTCTTGTGCTTATGTGCTTGTGTTGTGTTCGGGTGTGTGCGTATGGTGTTGATTTTAGGTGTTTTGGAACTCTTTGCAAGCGGGTTCAAAGGAAGAAACACCCAAGTTGCATCGGGTGAGTTCTAGACCCCGGTTTTACTTGTTTTAAATGATCTTTGGGGCTGAAATTGTATTAAAATGGTTTTATAAAGTTCATGTATGTTTACCCGTGTGCATTGTGCATGAATGAATGTGATTCTTGTATGCTTATAGGTTATCATGTTAGAATAGCCACATTAAGCTTAGAACAGACAGATTCGATGATTTGGGTTGAAACATACTGGAAATATATAGTACAGAAGGTCCATGTGCCTAAATAAGGGTCATGCGCCTGAAAATGCCATAGTAAGAACTAAGTGTGATCCATGCACCCAAACAGTAATCCATTCACCTAAGATTACCTTAGAAATGATAAAGTACAGCCCATGCGCTTGAACATTTGTCCATGCGCCTAGAAAATAATAGTCGGACGACTAAGTGTAGGGCCATGCACCCCAACTGTGCCCATACACCCAAGTGGCCCATGTGCCTAAGTTTTCATACGCACCAATAGTGCCTATGCGCCTGAATGAGTTCATGCGCCTAAAGTGAAAATGTTTAAGTGTTAGGCTGATGCACCTAAATAGTGATGAAACGCCCAAATAGGGCTCATGCGCCCAAATAGTTCCCATGCGTCTAAGACTTAGAAATTTTTACAGAATTTTCTGGGAGTCTGTGCTTTAGGGATTTGACCGAGGTTGACTAAGGGCTTATTAATGATGTTGTTTCATGCATGATATGATTGATTATGATTTTATTATTAATACCCATAGTATGTGACTTTACGTGGTATGTTATTATCGTAACGTAAAGTATTTCGTAATAATAAAGTGAAAGAGCAATAAAGAAAGAAGAGGAACGTTAATAAAATGTTAACAAGTCTTGCAAGCTTACAGGAGGGACACGACCGTGTTGTCGTTAGCTCAACTGTGCTGCGGGTTAGCTACCCTTTTATGCACACAGGGTCAATCAATTGAGATTGGCAGGACCTTTGTAGCGTGTCCTGGGTGATTGGGTCGGCCTTGTACATAGTACACAGACCCTTTCGGGGGATACAGTTACTCTTTCGGGGGATACAGTTGACCCTTTTGAGGGATACAGTTACCCTTTCGGGGGATATAGTTGACCCTTTCGAGGGATACAGTTGACCCTTTCGAGGGATACAGTTGACCCTTTCGAGGGATATAGATGGCCTATCACCCGTTTTCCATGGCGCATATAGTTGGGGTACTGCTCACTGGTCCATACAGAAAGTGAAACATAAAGCTAAAGTTTACAGACAAGGCATACAGTACAGAGATCGAACATTATTTGTTCATATAGTTGATGCGTGCTCGCATATACAGTACAGAGTTGTATTTTACAGAAAAGAGTATTTTCTTATACAACATATAGAAAGTATTTTATTACTTTAGAACTAGAGCTCACTTAGAAACGCTGACTTTTATACATTTTCAGTTGGCAGGTAATCATTGCTGAGAATGGCACAAGAGTGAAGCTACTCGGCAAGGGAAAGACTGACATCCATTCGTATTCTATGTTGCTGTTGTTTTGTAATGCATATAAATAATTCTTTTGCAATCAGTTAAACGATGATGTATTGCTCAACAACAGGGGTTAAATGAAATGAATGGCTTTTGATAAACATATTCCGCTGCATAAGCTCGTTTATTTGTAATGATTAATGTTTTAATTCCTATGAATGACCAACTGTAAGGTTTCCGGGATCGAGACCTTACATAATTAGTAACAATTAGGATTAAACAAAGACTTAATTCATTAAATTGAAGCTCAATTATAATTTTTGAACGAATTAATGATTGGATTCAACGTGAAAAAGTTATATTGGATAGAAAGAATATGCGAAAAGTTCATTGTTTCACACAAAAAGTTAGTTTCTCGCGTGAGAAGTTTACAATTCAAATTTGTCAGTTAAAAAAAGATTCCTTATTGCACGAAGGGTTTTGGCTGTCACAAAAGTCAGTTACAAACCATCTCACGCGAGAAGTTTTCCATGTTACCCGGTGAAAATTTCACCTTTCAAGAAATTTTGTGAAGTTTGAAATTTGATTTTCAAAAATAGCTATCACACCTAATTTGACTAAACTTAGTGCTACACTAAGTTTGGACACTAAGATTGGAACAAAGCACCAAACATCAAGATTACCGAGTGAAGATGATTATGGCGACTTGTAAGGACCCGTTCCCGGGACACTTACAGCTGGTAAATCATTGCACATAAAACATATATCTTTATCTTTAACATTCATAACACATTGCAGTAGAAACATAAAAGTCACTTTTCATATCATTACAAATGCCTTTGCAAGTTAATATAAGCGTTCATTTCAAAACATCATTCGTTCACATTACAATGCAAAAACATTAATCAAAAGAATGTCGTCTAAAAGAGCTAAGTAGCCGTCCCGTGCCATCCTCAGCAACATTACCTGCCAACTGTAAATACATAAAAGTCAGCGTTGCTGAGTGAGTTCTAGATAATCTTTACTTTCATGTGATCATACATCATACGTACACATAGATAATATCATTATTATCTTCATTAATCTTTCATACTTCATTCTTTCATTCGTACGTTCATTAATTTCAATGACATGTACATTACCCTTAACATTATGCACGAAGCTGGTAACTGGGCCTGAGGTCTTTCATAGACCTCGAACATTATGCACGAAGCTGACTCCAGTACCTAGGGCAAGTACATTCCCATTTATCTTTTCTCTTTCATTCTGGATCAATGCCTTATGCTATACCTTGAACATTATGCACGAAGCTGGTAACTGGGCCTGAGGTCTTTCATAGATCTCGAACATTATGCACGAAGCTGACTCCAGTACCTAAGGCAAGCAACAAGGATCCTATACATATGGTCAATCACAAAGATTGGACCCTAGTGTGCACCCTTCTGGGATAGATAACCCACACACCGTTGAGCTAACACCCTTCATGGGTGTGCACCTCCATACATTTGCTTGCAAGCCTTTCTTATGTTCATTCATTCGTTCATTTATTAATGCATGCATTCTTTCGTTACGTTCCTCTTTTTGTTATCTTCCACTTTACGTTACATAATATTTTAATTTCATTTGTTAACATTCAACGTAAAGCCAAGGGAAAGATAATCATATACAATAATAAGGAACAGGAACATACGCAGTCAACATCATCATAAACATACAACATCATACATCACCAACATCATCTATGCCCAACATAGCCTCTATGGCCTCAAAAGTCATCTATATGAACTCTCGGGGACCTTCCACGTCAAAACTTACATCTGCACTTTCCCCTGAAAGTCAGTACATAAACTACGGTTTCCTCGAGTACACCAGTCTTACTTGGGCGTATGGGCACCCTTCAGTCGCATGGCCTCCCAGGTGACTGAACATCATGCAAATGGATACTATGCGAAAGAACACCCATGCAAATGGACCTAATGCGGATGAACTCAATGCGGATGAACTTAGTGCGGATGAGTCCCATGCAAATGGAACTAATGCGGATAAACACATGTGCAGATGAAACTAATGCGGATGGACACTAATGCGGATGAGCACTAATGTGGATGAGCACTTAGGCGAATGGACCCTCAGTCGCATGACTTCCCATACGACCGGCCGTCAATCGTGCGACTCACAAGCGAATGGACTCCAATCGCACGACTCACATGCGAATGAACCTCAATCGCACCTCTTTCGGCCGTATGGCCTCCATTAGGTCGCCTAGCCCTAGCTGATACATAATGCAATTCATCCCGAACCCAATCTGCACTTTTCGGCCTCCAAACCCTTCCAAACTCGTTCTAAG
Organism: Flaveria trinervia; assembly: GCA_025506515.1. Lineage (NCBI taxonomy): Eukaryota > Viridiplantae > Streptophyta > Magnoliopsida > Asterales > Asteraceae > Flaveria > Flaveria trinervia. The sequence goes on along the minus strand of CM046442.1, from coordinate 8,547,345 downwards.
CCCAAATCAACCATCCTAAACCTTAGGAACACCTACCACAACACCATTCAAGCATACACAAGCCTGAAAACAAACACCATTCGCATCATACACAAACACATACACACGGGTCAAACACACACATTTCAAAAACAGGTTTTACTATGTGTTCCAGTCCCAAATCTATTGAAAACGTTTAAAAGAGGGGTCCTAGAACTCACACAAACAACACCGTCGAGTAGAGCTTCGATTCAACCCACTACACTTCGATTTTCACGTTCGAATCCACCCGAACCAAGCTTTTTCTCCCTTTTCTCCTTCTCTTCTCTCTTTTGCTGAGTTTTTGCAAGTGTGGGCTGCCCTCTCCTCTTATTCCCCTACTCATCCAATCTTTCTGCCGTTTTGGAAAGTTTGGTCCCTTACCTTTAGACTTTATTTCTTTTTTTTTCGTCGGCTTCAAATAAAATATCCGGGTGTTACACGACTGGACATACCAGTTTAAGAATCATGTTATATATACAGAATCAAAGATTTAGCAGTTGGTTAAATACGGACCTTACATCCATTTGTATAAAAATGATAAAGGGGAAATGGTTTAAGAACTAGAACGTCTTTAAGATGAAGATGACATGAAAAGGTTTGAACTTGATGGCAAAGCTTATGCTACTATCACCATGGCTTTGACAACTAAAATCTCACACAAATTCAAAATTTTTAGAGGGGCAAAAGTATTATGGGATGCTATGGAAACTCAAATATGGAAACAAGGACATGAGAGAAAGCAAGAAATATATGTTTAATCAAGAGTTTAACATGTGTAATCATATACTGAGAAAAACTTTGAAGACTTAGATATCAAGATTTGTAAAGCTAGTAACAAAGATGAAGAGTGTTGGTATCTCTTTCAAAAACATAGTTGTCAATAAGAAGCTTCTAAATTCATTGCGATATAGTTGAAACGACTGTATATCTATCAAGATAACCAAAGATTTATTCACTCGATCTCTTAATGATTTGATCTCTGTCATTAAGTCATATGAGTTGGATGATATGCAAAAGAGTTGCTAATCATTTGAACTCTATGGGTGCTGAAGCTACTACTTTGTGTAAGGCCCCGTTTCCGAGCACCTCACAGTTGGTCAATCACAACAGTTAAAACACTACACATTATAATTATACAAACTCAAGCAGCGGAAATGATTTATCAAAAACCATTCATTTCATTTAAATCACTGTTGTTAATCAATACATCATCATAAACTGTTTACAAAAGAATTGTTTTACTGCATTACAAAACAACAACAACATAGAATACGAATGGATGTCAGTCTTTCCTGCCGAGTAGCTTCACCCTCATGCCATCCTCAGCAATAATTACCTGCCAACTGAAAATGTATAAAAGTCAGCGTTGCTGAGTGAGTTCTAGTTTTAAAAGTAATAAAATACTTTTAGTATGTTGTATATGAAAAACTCTTTTCTGTAAATACAACTCTGTACTGTATATGCGAGCACGCATTAACTATATGAACAAATACTGTTCGTTCTCTTTACTGTATGCTTTGTCTGTTCTATAAACTTTTATCTTTATCTTTCACTTTCTGTATGGACCAATGAGCAATACCCCAACTGTATGCACGATGGAAAACGGGTGATGGGCCATCTATATCCCTCGAAAGGGTTAACTATATCCCTCGAAAGGGTCAACTGTATACTGTATACAAGGCCAACCCAATCACCCAGGACACACTGCAAAGGTCCTGCCAATCTCAATTGATTGGCCCTGTGTGCATAATAGGGTAGCTAACCCGCAGCACAGTTGAGCTAACGACAACATGGTCGTGTACCTCTTGTAAGCTTGCAAGACTTGTTAACATTTTTATTAATATTCCTCTTCTTTTCTTTATTGCTCTTTCTTTTTATTATTACGATATACTTTACGTTACGAAAATAAATATACCACGTAAAGTCACATACTATAAGTAATAATATATTAGCAATAATAATAATAAGGAACAATCATAACCATGCATGAAACATCATCATAAATAAGCCCCAGTCAACCCTTGGTCAAAACCCTAAAAGCACAAACTCCCAAAAATTCTGTAAAAATTTTTAAGTGTTTAGGCGCTTTGACACTATTTGGGCGCATGAGCTCTGTTTGGGCGTTTCATCACTATGTAGGCGCATCAGCCAACACTTTATCATTTTATCACTTAGGCGCATGAACTATTCAGGAGCATGGGCAGTATTGAGGCGTATGAACGCTTAGGCGCATGGGTTATTCAGACGCATGGACACTTAGGTGCATGAGCCACTTGGGCGCATGGGCACTATCGGGGCGCATGGGCACTATTGGGGTGCATGGCCCTACACAGTCGTTGACTAATATTTCTAGGCGCATGGATCACTGTTCAGGCGCATGGGCTATACTTAAACATTTCTAATGCAATCTTAGGCACATGAGCTATGTTCAGGCGCATGGATTTCACTTAAATCTTTCTAAGATATTTTCAGGCGCACGAGCCTTATCTAGGCGCATGGACCTTTTGTGTAACATACTTCTAGTATGTTTTCAAACCCAATCATCAAACCCATCTGTTCTAAGCTTAACATGGCTATTCTAAACATGGATAACCTATAAGCATTCAAGAATTAACATCCAACATGCATAAAACATATGGGTATACATACATAAACTTTGTAAACTCATTTTAATATATTTTCAGCCCCAAAGATAGTTTAAAAACAAGTAAAAACCAGGGTCTAGAACTCACCTGATGCAACTTGGGTGTTTCTTCCTTTCTAACCCGCTTGCAATTGAGTTCAAACGCCTAAAAACAAACATCACCAATACACACCCTCGAGCACATACACAAACACATAAGCACATAAGCATATAACCGGGATAAAACCCGTCATAAACACTTAAAAACCACGAATTCTTACCTTGAATTCGATTTCTTCTTCTCTTCTTCTTCAAAACCCGAAGTTCTGCTCTCTTCCCTTTCTCTCTCTCTAAAACCGAAGCGAAAGAGTGATGTGAAGGGACGGTGGGCGGCTATGCCCACCTTTACACCAACTTTTTCAAAGATTTGTCCTTTTGGATACTTTTAGTCCTTTCACTTGGACTTTATTGCTTTTCTTTTTTTTATTCTTCATGTCTTGTCTTTTTAAAATAACCGTGTGTTACACTTTGTATGCAAAAGTGGCTCGTAATCTGAATTAATACGTGAGTTATTCATAGATGTGTTAGCAATACTAAACTGGAAATCCTTCTGCTCCCACTATTCAAGAAGCACCCATATCTCATCTCTTAGTTTTAAATTCCAATTAGTATTCTCCCATGAAATCCTAATATTCATAAGTTTAGCCTCAATGAAACTTACTCATTAGTTCAACCTCAATGATACACAAGAAGCCGAATACATTTTACCTACTAAGGCTGCATGCGAAGCTATATGGATAAGAAGTGTTCTCGGGAATCTTAGGTTCAATAAGTGTGATCCGCTATGATTTTCTGTGATAAAAACTTTACAATAATCTATCAAAAACTCCATTTTGGCATAGTCGTTCCTAACATATCGAGAAAAGAGTATCATTAAAGGAGATGGTATACAAAATTAAGTTTGCATGGAGCATTGTAGTACTCACAACCAACTTGCTTGCAAATGTATTGACAAAGTCACTACCTAGTGACAAATTGGTATTCTTCATACATAAGATAGGTGTTATGGAGTCTGGATCAAGGAAGGATGATAAAGAATGATTCAACTCCATTTACTTTCAATTCGAATCAGCGACTTTTATGGACATTCCATGCACACGTTTCCATACACACCTTGATATCATTGAATAATGAGTCTAAAGAGTATTCTGTTGAGTAGTCCAAGTCTTATGGGTAGTTCCTAGTTTCCTGTTGTTTTCTTAATTATTTGTATCTGTGTCTTTTTCATGTAATCAGGGCATCAACTCTTGGTTATCAACAATATGAAAAGTTCGTGATTATCTTAACTAAACACGATCGAATTGTTGTTAACATTTTTAGTTTGGTACTATTTAAACTTTAATATTTCGGTTTTGGTTTTTGATAATTCAAAAAACCATTACTAATAATTTGGCTCACAGTTTGAACCAAAACCAGACCATAAACACCTTAGAATCAATGTTTGCAACTTAAACAAAAAACAAAATGCATTATAGTGGCGAATTTATAAGTAAAGTTCAAGGTAATGTAAAATTTTTTTTTACAGTACATTTATATTAATAAAGGGTCTTCAAAGAAGATCATTCAAATCAAATCCATTTGAAATCAAATGAATTGAACCCAAAGGAATCGAATTTAAAGGAGCTGTTGACCCATCATCATTATTAATAAAACCAATATCGTACTTTTGAAATTACCAAAAAAAAGTTGCCAATAAAACTTGTTTTTTCATCTTTCAAATCCCTAATTGTATAACAAATAATACAATAAAATAAAAAATTACACTTAAAAATAACACAACTGAAATATCTAATTTCAATATCATATCTGTAATTGATATTTCAAATTCGTACTTCATATACCTAATTACATAAATTCTAAATATTAGAAATTGAAAAAAATAACCACTATTTTTATTTATAACAAATAACACTTAAATATTAGAAAGTGAACAACATAAATCCTAAATCCTTAATTTTATAGTGTAATAGTGAAAAAAACTAGAAATGTTATCTTGAAATAGGCGGTGAATCGATGAAAGATCACTCGTGGGTAGTGGCAAAGGTCATCACAGTTAACGTAAAACCATAATTTTTTACATATTACAAATATTTTTTTCTTTACACTACTCCTAAAATATTGAGGGGTAACTGGTTACCCCTCAACTCAATGTATATACGTTTTATTAATAAATAAATTATATGCATATATTTCGCTTTCATCATATGACAAAAAACTGATTTAATAAGTGAAACAAATACTTGAAATTTCTATGAATAGATATTTGTAAGAATTATCTACCAACATATATTTTGTAAATATACGATTAATTTAATTTTTGTTTGATCAGATCCTACTACCTAGATAAAGTATCGTTTGTTCTTTGTTCAATTAAACAATCTGAACTTCAATAAGATCATCGTTGATCAATTTAAATTCAAGTATATAAAATTTTAAAAGGTCACTACTTTTACAACATAGCATAAAAAGTATATTTTTAGGAAAAAATACATTCATCCTGTAAATTTATGGTGTCACTGTTAATTCAAATATCTTGCAGCATATGAGTGAATAAGAAATAAAAATTAATTAAAAAAATCTTTAGTTAAGTATTGTTTAATTGAATATAGATATGGGAAATATGATTTGGGATGTTTATAGAAAAAATAGATAGAACTTAAGAAATAATTTTTTTAATTAAATTATAAAAATACGAATAAAAAATAACTCCAATGCTCTTATTCTTCTTTTGGGGCAAAGCACTTCTCATGCACACATATTAAACAAAGAAAAATAAGTTTAAAGCTAAATGTATATATTAAAATCTAAACTGTAATAGCCAAATCCTAAAACTAAAAGCTTAACCTTGAATCTAAAACAAAAATAAAATAAATTAGAAAGATAAATTGTAAAAGTTAATGCAATATGCTAAAAGCTAACTGGTTATATGCTAAAAGCTCAAGTGTAAACCTTAAAGGCTATTTTAAAGCTAAACCCTAATATTGAAGGTTAAAACTTAAACCTTAAAACTACATAAATTAGAAAAAAAAAAAGCTAACATATCCACTGCTTATATCTATGATTAATTATACATTTATATTGTTTTACTCTTACACTCAATACTCATGTAGGTTTGCTAAACATATCATGGTCATTTGATTTTAGATTGGCGTTTGTGTTCCTCAGCCTTTATATCCATAACATGATTAACGATGTTGTATTCTCTTAAATTCTAAATATCTCTACTAGTATATAGTAGAAAACTTATCGGTAGATTGATACTTTTTTATTTTTGTAAGACATTTATAAAATAATTATTTAAGCATACGATTCAAATGTTTTATCTAAGTGTTCCTAAATTGTCATCGTTTAATAAACTTATTCTAATTAATACATGAGTTAATGCATATGATTAAAATTACTATATTAAGTGTTACTTTATTTGTAATAATTTAAATTAACATTATATTATATTTTTAATTTATATTTTTACTATTGAAATTAATTATTAACTAAATACTATATACTAGATATTTACATTGTTATATAATAATAATAATAATAATAATAATAATAATAATAATAATAATAATAATAATAATAATAATAATGATAATAATATAATCGGTTTGAAAAAGAGACTCACTAGCATCCGCTCACCACGCGAGCCAATTCATTATATATAACATATACAAAAAACATATATGTATATTATCTATACTATTTATAAAACATTTTAGGATGTAAAAATAATAATTTTATTTTAACGTTAAGACACCTATAAGGTTAATATGATAATATTATAGTGAATTTTAATTTAAATTTTTTAACCTATATGAATTCATTGAATTTAATAATAATAACAACAACAACAGTAGAAGTAATAATAATAATACTAGTAATATTATTTAAACTAATTATAATATTATTTACAAAATAAAACAATTTTAGCAATAAGTAATGATGTGTAATAATATACAAGTCATCAACTAAATAAGCTCTCAAATATTTTTAAAGTTCGGAATCGTATTTCATTTTTCTCTTATAATCATAAAAATATGATGGTTTATAAAATTTAAATTTGTCGTTATCTAAATTATATCAACATTCGATATGATTTTTTTTCAAAATAGAATTGTCAATACAATATTTATCTATATCTACGGATTGAATAATAATACACAAAAAATCGAAATCAAATGTTATAAATTTAACAACTTGTTGCAAACCGTAGGTTCATACACTAGTAACCTTGTACGTGCTTAAATTTATTTTAGTTTCCAATGGATTTTATACAAAATCCACCCGCGCGGCTCGGAGTGCTACTAATTATTTACTAGTGTGTATTATATTTCCATATTTACAAAATTCTAAAACCGGGCATATCCTAATATATATCTTCATAACTACAAATTGTTGTATAAATAGACGGTGTAGCACACTTGTTTATCCATCCATCTGCCATAGAACCAAATCAAAATGTTTTCAAAGGGATTCCTTCTTGTGTTTACCACCGTTGTTCTTCTTATCACTTTTGAAATCAGTGCCAGAGAACTGGGTTCCAACTATGAGAGTAAGTAGATCCATCTTTTTGTTTATCAAATAGTTCCAATTAAGGAAAAGTAACTAGGATATATGTATAAACTAATTATCATAAGTGTTATAGATCTCTTAATACGGTGTGATCAATAACATGTTCATAATATGACGCAGTTCATGCGGTCAGTGAAGTCAAGTTTGTTCATGATGTCCGTGAAGACTACATGAGGGGACTTGGTGTTGTGGAAGGTTTATGAGGCGTAGGCTTAGCCAGTCGAGCATTCCTGGTTATACCTATCCACCTAAACCTCCTGGCTATGGTGGCTGTTGCAAACAAGCTGCCGACGAGGCACAAACTCACAACTGATGGATGAAATCATCATGATCTATATATAGCCATGGAGTTATTAAAAAGGGGATATGATACAAGTCACTTAGTTCTAATAAACATATATATGTACAATAAATGGAAGTTTTTCACTTCCAATGTATTCAATTCCCACTTGTTTTTATCTGTTTTTTAGTTAAACAAGAAGTAGTTGCATTGATATGGAGAATTCTAATGTTTTGAACTAAAAAATGTATATATGATCATTATTTGTTGCATATATGATCAACAAATATTGGGTTCATAGACAAATGGCTCCCACATCCATTAGATTAACTTTTGGGTTGAGTTTTACTATTATATATATACTAATAATTACTAAATTTCTTATGTATTATAAGTTGTATAACATGCTTTAAGGGTTGTGTCCAATTTTTCTCTTATTTACTTTTAGTCTTTAATTTTTTTATTTTTAACTCAATACTTTTATATTTTTTATAATATAGTCTAAACAATTTTGTATTTTTTAACTTTAGTCCCTATACTTTTTATATTTAAAAAAAATTCATTTTATGTTTTGGCCTGCATTTTGTGAATTAACACGCCACAGCGTGTGTGTAGTTTGGTGTTTTTACACTTATATTTTTCCGTTTAACGGTCTCATCGCAACGCACTAGTCTAAGATCAACTTATCTATTGTTTTATATGTTTACGTTTTTTCTTAACGGTGCCACGTTTCGAACCAAGATCGGTTTTATTTTTTATGTTTTTGTTATAAGAGTTTTTGGTGTTGGTCTATTTGACATAGTTTAATGCCCCCCCCCCCCCCTCCCCCCGGCAAAGCGAGGGGCTAATTAATACTAGTTTAATCCCGCGAGGGGCTTAATACTAGTTTAATCCCGCGAGGAGCTTAATACTAGTTTAATCCCACGAGGGGCTTAATTCTAGTTTAATCCTAAAATCCAACAACATATTAATAAACAAGAAACCACAAAATGTTTTTCATCCTACTTTCGTAGGTATTACATTAAACCTTATGGAACACTTTGATGTTGGAGCTTAAATGGCCCCAATCAAGTCAGTCTTTTAAGTGGTTGTGGATATTTTCTACAAATTAAGACCTTTTATGTAATCATCAAGATTTAAAAACCATGAGTAATCAATAATATAAAAGGGTAAACGTGACAGAAACTTAGTTACGTGTTTTCACTACTTTGTGAAGCTAACCATTGAAATCGGATTTGATACAGTTTATCCATCTCTAAAGTCGTCCCTAGTTTCCATATCTAGATTGATTGACAAATTTTAAAAACTTAAAACTCATAATGGAAGTATATGGCTTCCATGTGTGACCACTTGTTCTCATATGTTCATAATTATATATACGTAGCAGAGTGTTACTGCTTTTAATAGGATTGAAGTACTCGTTTGACATAAACTTAAACACACATCGGGCATTGTAAGGTCCCGTTCCCGGGACGCTTACAGTTAGTCATTCATCGCACATAAAATATATAATTACCTATAATTTCCATAAAATATCGCAGCGGAAATGACAAAATAACTTTTCATATCATTACAAATTCTTTTGCAAGTTAATACAAATTCATTACAAAATAGCTTGTTCGCATTACAATGCAAAAACATTAATCAAAAGAATTTCATCCCAAAAGAGCTGAGTAGCCACCCGTGCCATCCTCAGCAATCATTATCTGCCAACTTGAAACACATCAAAATCAGCATTGCTGAGTGAGTTCTAGTTTTACAAATAAAACATACTTATCTCATGTTAAAACCATACTTTACATTCATGCGATCATACATCATACATATACAGATAACATCATTATTATCTTCATCATTCATACGTTAACTTTCATTACTTCATACATACTTACTTTCATTCCTTCATTCATTACTTCCAGTGACATGTACATTACCCCGAACATTGTGCACGAAGCGGGTAATAGGCCTGAGGTCTTTCATAGACCTCGAACATTGGGCACGGAGCTGACTCCAGTACCTTGGGCAAGTACATTCACCATTTGTCTTTTCTCTTCCGTTCCAGATCAATACCTTATGCTATACCCCGAACATTATGCACAAAGTGGGTGTAACACCTGGTTATTTTAAAAAGACAAAACATGAAGAATAAATGAAACAAAAGCAATAAAGTCCAAGTGGAGTGACTAAAAGTGCCCAAAAGGACAAATCTTTGAAAAAGTTGGTATAAAGGTGGGCATGGCCGCCCACCCTCACTTCACATCACCATTTCTTCGGTTTTAGAGAAAGAGCATGGGAAACTCTCGGCTGAAGAAAAAGAAGAAGAAGAGAAGTCGAATTCAAGGTAAGAATTCGTGGTTTTTAAATGTTTATGACGGGTTTTATCACGGTTATATGCTTATGTGCTTATGTGTTTGTGTATGTGCTCGGGTATGTGTGTTTGGTGTTGTTTTTAGGCGTTTGAACACAATTGCAAAGGGTTAGAAAGGAAGAAAACCCCCAAGTTGCATCAGGTGAGTTCTAGACCCCAGTTTTTTTACTTGTTTTAAACTATCTTTGGGGCTAAAAATGTATTAAAATGATTTTCAAAGCTTATGTATGTTTACTCGTATGTAATGTGCATGATTGGATGTTGATTCTTGAATGCTTATAGGTTGTTCATGTTTAGAATAGCCACATTAAGCTTAGACAGATGGGTTTGATGATTGGGTTTGAAAACATACTGGAAACATATTACACAGAAGGTCCATGCGCCTAGAGAAGGCCCATGCGCCTGAAAATGCCTTAGAAAGATTTAAGTGTAATCCATGTGCCTAAACAGAACCCACGCGCCTAGGATTACCTTAGAAATGTTTAAGTATAGTCCATGCGCCTGAACAATGGTCCATGCACCTAGAAATGTTAGGCGGACGACTAAGTGTAGGGCCATGCGCCCCAATAGTGCCCATGCGCCCAAATGGCTCATGCGCCTAAGTGTCCATGCGTCCGAATAACCCATGTGTCTAAGTGTTCATACGCACGAATAGTACCCACGCGCCTGAATAGTTCGTGCACCTAAGTGATAAAATGATTAAGTGTTGGCTGATGCGCCTACATAGTGATGAAACGCCCAAACAGGGCTCATGCGCCCAAATAGTGCCCAAGCGCCTAAGCACTTAGAAATTTTTAAAGAATTTTCTAGGAGTCTGTGCTTTAGGGTTTTTGACCGAGGTTGACTAGGGCTTATTTAAGATGATGTTTCATGCATAGTTATGATTGTTCCTTATTATTGTTATTGCTATTAATATTATACTTATAGTATGTGACTTTACGTGGTATGTTTATTATCGTAACGTAAAGTATATCGTAATAATAAAGTGAAAAAGCAATAAAAAAAGAAGAGGAATATTAATAAAAATATTAACAAGTCTTGCAAGCTTATAGGAGTGACACGGCCATGTTGCCGTTAGCTCGACCGTGTGCGGGTTAGCTACCCCATATTGCACACGAGACCCGGACCTTTACAGCATGTCCTGGGTGATTGGTCGGCTTTGTACACAGTATGCAGTTGACCCTTCGAGGGATATAGTTGACCCTTTCGAGGGATAGAGTTGACCCTTTCGAGGATAGAGTTGACCCTTTCGAGGGATAGAGTTGACCCTTTCGAGGGATAGAGTTGACCCTTTCGAGGGATACAGTTGACCCTTTTGAGGGATACAGTTGACCCTTTCGAGGGATACAGTTCACCCTTTCGAGGGATACAGTTGACCCTTTCGAGGGATACAGTTGACCCTTTCAAGGATACAGTTGACCGTTTCGAGGGATATAGATGGCCCATCACCCGTTTTCCATCGCGCATATAGTTGGGGTATTGCTCATTTGTCCATAAAGAAAGTGAAAGATAAAGACAAAAGTTTACAGAACAGACAAGGCATACAGTAACAAGAACGAACATTATTTGTTCATATAGTTAATGCGTGCTCGCATATACAGTACAGAGTTGTATTTTACAGAAAATAGTATTACAAAGTATTTTATTACTTTTAAAACTAGAACTCACTCAGCAACGCTAACTTTTATACATTTTCAGTTGGCAGGTAATTATTGCTGAGGATAGCACGAGGGTGAAGCTACTCGGCAGGGAAATACTGACATCCATTCGTATTCTGTGTTGCTGTTGTTTTGTAATGCGTTAAAACAATTCTTTTGTAAACCGATAATGATGATGTATTGCTTAACAACAGTCTTTTAATGAAATGAATGGTTTTTGTTAAAATGATTCCGCTGCTTAAGTTTGTATAATTGTAATGTTTTTAAGGTATTAATGCTTGAATGACCAACTGTGAGGTCTCCGGGAATGGGGCCTTACAAGTTGGTATCAGAGCCAAAGTTTAAGAGAATTGGGTTAAATAAATTTTATAACCTAAACTTAAACTGAAAATGGGACAAATGGAGGGATGTCAGCCCGAGATGCTACGTGCCATCAAGTGTCTTTTCTTAAGTTAACCGGTATTATGTGCGCATGCTATTTGATTATATGCTCTTAGTAGATTTAGATATTGATTAAGTCAGGATAGGAGATGCTTGGGGTATGAAGCGTAAAGTAAGTGGCTAATCACAATTGGCCACTGTAATTAGGAACTTACTATACTTGACATAAACTGAGTGTTACCTTGAATGACCACGTTAGTGTTTGAATCTTATAGTGTGCTATTAGTGGATGGCTGGCGGTAGATCTTCAAAAGCCTCTCGTGGTGCAGGTCACGGTGCTGCTCCGCGACCCAAGAGAGATAGACCTAGAGTCGAGAAAGTGGTTCATGAAGAACCAAAGACCCCTCATCCGGAGGGTGGCGACGAGAGCGCCAATCTGAGAGCCTCAGTAAAGGTGGCTGTGGTGGAAGAGGTTCACCAGGTCATGCAGACGATTCTACCATCTGTAATGAGCGAAGTGATCAAGGCCGTAAGGGATGGGAAAAGAAAGGAGCGGAACAGGTCCTCGGAGGACGAGAACAACCAGAGCCGGAAACGGTTCTCTCTGATGAGGAGGAGGAAGAAGAGGAGCCTGCGCCAGAGACGACTAGAGGCTGTAACTATGGGGCGTTTATGAGATGCAAGCCCCCTACTTTCGATGGAAGTGGCACAGCTGCAGCTGCTCACCGGTGGGTGAGGGAAATGGAGGTTGTCCTCGATATCAGTGAATGTCGTGAAGATCAGAAGGTGAAATTCGCTACCCACTCTTTTTTGTGGACTCGGCTTTGTGCTGGTGGGACAACATTGTCCCAGCCGAGGGTAGCAGGGCCATTAGGAGAATGAGATGGCCTGAATTGAAGAAGTTAGTGATTGAGGAATTCTGTCCTCACAGGGAGATGGACAGGTAGAAAGAGATTTCTTGCAGCTGGAGGCGGGAACGATGACACACCAGCAGTACACCACCAAATTTAATGAAGGCGCGGTTGGTGCCCAATCAAGTGACACCACTGTCATGAAATTAAGAGATACATCCAGGGGCTTCCGGCGGATATCCGTAGGCATATGATCACCTCCCGGCCGAGCACTTTTAGGTCGGCGGTTGACTTAGCTAGCATATTATATGATGAGCATGAGGTGGTGGTGGCTGAGGTGAATAAGAAGGATGGTGGTAGCCAGAACTGGAATGGGAAACGGTTTGGACATGGTAGAATCGCTCCAAACAATAAGGTGGCAAAGGTGGGTGACCGACGTGTGGTCACATCTGGATCAGGGCTGAGGAGGTGTGACAAATGTGGGAGGGAGCATACTGGTGAGTGCAGGATGGGGATGAACGTATGCTTCAGGTGTGGCCAACCTAGCCACATCGCTAGAGACTGTAAGAAGCCGAGGGCGGAGAGCTCTGGAGCAGAGAAGAAGAAGCCGGGGGAAGGAGGGCAGAGGGCAAGTGCTAGAGCTTACACTATGACCCGAGAGGAAGCCAGAGCTGATCCCGATGTTGTGTCAGGTATGTTTCTAGTAAACCAAACTTGTGCCTCTGTATTGTTTGATCCCGGTGCTAGCAGGAGTTTTACTTCCACTACTTTCTGTGCCAAGTTGCTAGTTAGTAGTAGCAAGGTCAGTGCACCATTCGATGTAGAAACTGCTATTGGTAAGTCCACTAGAATTATTGATATGATAGAGGACTGTGCCATAGAACTAGAGGGCCATAGGTTTGCTGCTAGACTACACGTGATACCCCTAGGTGGATTTGATGTAGTACTAGGGATGGACCGGTTAGCAACCTATGAAGCAAACATCGTGTGTCGCATGAAGATGATTCTATTAGTTGCGTCAGATGGGAGTTTGGTTATGATTTATGGAGATCGCGTTACTATGATCCCGAAGATAATTTCGATGGCGGTGGTGGGAAAGTGCATGAGATGTGGATGTAGTGCCTACTTGGCCTACGTAAAGGATGTGGACGCGCCAACACCACAACTATTCGATTGTACCAGTTGTGTGTGACTTTCCAGACGTATTCCCGGAAGACTTACCAGGCGTGCCACCGGATCGCGAAATTGAGTTCCAAATTGATCTGATACCCGGTGCTGCTCACCTGTTGCCAAAGCACCGTATTGGTTAGCTCCCATAGAAATGAAAGAACTGATGGAGCAGTTGCAAGACCTGCTCGATAAGGGGTTTATTAGGCTGAGTATCTCTCCCTGGGGTGCTCCGGGCCTGTCTGTGAAGAAGAAAGATAGTAGTATGAGATGTGCATTGACTACCGAGAGCTGAACAAGTTGACGGTGAAGAACCGATACCCCTACCAAGAATAGATGATCTGTTTGACCAGCTTTAAGGTGCCAGTTGGTTTTCAAGGATAGATCTTCGATCTGGTTACCATCAACTGAAGGTGAAGGAGCAGGATATCCCTAAGACAGCTTTTCGCACGCGCTACGATCACTATGAATTTTTTGTTATGTCATTTGGTCTGACTAATGCGCCAGCTGCTTTTATGGACCTGATGAATCGAGTGTGTCGGCCAATGTTAGATAAATCAGTAATTGTGTTTATTGATGATATCCTGATTTATTCGAAGAGCGAGTCGGAGCATGTCGATCACATTCAGGAGGTGTTAGAGACCTTAGAAGGGAGAAGTTGTACGCCAAATTCTCCAAGTGCGCATTCTGGTTACGCGAAGTTCAATTCTTAGGTCACGTGAAAAATCCCAAGGGGATATTATGTAGACCCTGCTAAGGTGGAGGCTCTGATGCAATAGGAAGTCTCCAAAGACGCCATCCGAGATTCGTAGTTTCTTGGGGTTAGCGGGGTATTATCGAAGGTTCATTCAGGACTTTTCCAAGATCTCTTTTCCACTGACCAAGTTGACCCGAAGGAAATGGTAAAGTTTATATGGGGTCAACCCCAAGACAGGCGTTCGAGGAGTTAACGGTGAGGTTGACTCAAGCTCCTGTCTTGTCATTACCCGAAGGAAGCGTGGAATTGGTGGTATATTCAGATGCTTCTTACTCGGGGTTGGGATGTGTGTAATGCAAAGAGGGAAGGTTATAGCCTATGCATCCCGACAGTTGAAAGTTCATAAGGTCAACTACCCTACTCATGACTTGGCGCTAGCAGCCGTGGTCTTTGCACCAAGATTGGAGGCACTATCTGTATGGGACGAAGTGCACCATTTTCACTGACCACAAGAGCTTGAAGTACTTCTTCGAGTAAAAAGATCCGAACATGAGGCAGAGAAGATGGTTGGAGCTCATAAAATATTATGATTGTGAGATCCATTATCATCTAGGCAAAGCCAAAGGAGAGGCCCGAGCCACTCCGGGTGAAAGCATATCAACTGATCATGACCTCTGATGTAATGAAGCAAGTCAAGGAGTTTCAAGATGAGGCATTAAAAGAAGATCATCTAAACTCTGAAAGAATGAGATGCCTGGTTGGGGAATTGGGTGAAAACACACTTGTGTAAAAACTTGATTTGGACGGGTGTGGATACCTCGTTTCAGGGATCTACGTGTGAGGATTTTGGATGAAGCTCACAAGACTCGATACTCCATTCATCCTGGTGGCACAAAGATGTATCATGATATAAAGAAAGATTATGGTGGCCGGGTATGAAGCGTGATGTGGTGGAGTATGTGAGTAAGTGCCTTACTTGTTTACAAGTGAAGGCTGAACATCAGAAGCCGTATGGGAAGATCCAACCTTTGGATATACCAGAATGGAAGTGGGAACACATCACCATGGATTTCATTACAAAGCTACCACGTACTTTGAAGGGGTACGATGCCATATGGGTGATTGTTGACCGTTTGACGAAGAGTGCTCACTTCCTATCGATCCGCGAGACATATTCATCCGAGAGGTTGGCTGACATGTTTATCAAGGAGATTGTAACTTGTCATGGTGTGCCGGTGTCCATTGTGTCTGATCGTGACACCCGATTTACATCTAAATTCTGGAAGAAATTCCACGATGCTATGGGGACGAGGTTACATATTTGCACGGCTTATCATCCCCAAACTGATGGTCAGTCAGAAAGGACCATTCAGACACTGGAAGACATGCTTCAGGCATGTGTGATTGATTTTAGGGGAAGTTGGGATGACCACTTACCGTTAGCTAAATTCTCGTACAACAATAGCTATCATGCCAGCATTGGCATGCAACCATACGAGATGCTATACGGTAGGAGATGCAGAACACCCGTTTTTGGGGTGATATTGGTCAGAAGGAATTGGGGAGCGTCGAGGTAATCGAGGCTACGACTGAGAAGCTTGAAAAGATTAAAGCCTTCATGAAGGCAGCTAAAGATAGGCAGAAGTCGTATGCCGATAGACGACGCAAACCGATCGAGTTCCAGGTGGGTGACCGGGTTATGTTGAAGGTCTCACCTTGGAAGGGTATTATCTGATTTAGGAAGCGGGGCAAGTTGAGCCCATGATATATAGGCCCTTTCCGCATCATTACTCAAGTAGGAGCGGTGGCCTATAGATTGGAATTACCATACGAGTTAAGTGGGATTCACCCGACATTCCATGTGTCTCATCTAAGAAAGTGTATAGCTGATGAAGACATGATTATTCCACTAGATGATATCGAAGTAAATGAAAGGCTCAATTATGTTGAGCAACCAGTGGCAATCATCGATCATAAAAAGAAGAGGCTGAGAAATAAAGTGGTTCCTCTTGTGCGTGTATAGTGGAAGCACAAGAAGGGATCCGAGTCTACATGGGAGACTGAGGAGGAGATGAGGCAGCATTATCCTCATCTGTTCAAGGAATAACTTGTTTCAGGGACGAAACCTATATAAGGGGGTGGACTTGTAACACCCGGTTATTTTAAAAAGACAAGACATGAAGAATAAATGAAAGAAAAGCAATAAAGTCCAAGTGGAGGGACTAAAAGTGTCCAAAAGGACAAATTTTTGAAAAAGTTAGTGTAAAGGTGGGCATGGCCGCCCACCCTCACTTCACATCACCATTTTTTCGGTTTTAGAGAGAGCAGGGGAAACTCTCGGCTAAAGAAAAAAAAGAAGAGAAGTCGAATTCAAGGTAAGAATTCGTGGTTTTTAAATGTTTATGACGGGTTTTATCCCCGTTATGCTTATGTGCTTATGTGTTTGTGTATGTGCTCGGGTGTGTGTGTTTGGTGTTGTTTTTAGGCGTTTGAACTCAGTTGCAAAGGGTTAGAAATGAGGAAAACCCCCAAGTTGCATCAAGTGAGTTCTAGACCCCGGTTTTTTTACTTGTTTTAAACTATCTTTGGGGCTGAAAATGTATTAAACTGATTTTCAAAGCTTATGTATGTTACCGTATGTAATGTGCATGATTGGATGTTGATTCTTGAATGCTTATAGGTTGTTCATGTTTAGAATAGCACATTAAGCTTAGAACAGATGGGTTCGATGATTTGGTTTGAAAACATACTAGAAACATATTACACACAAGGTCCATGCGCCTAGATAAGGCCCATGCGCCTGAAAATGCCTTAGAAAGATTTAAGTGTAATCCATGCGCGTAAATAGTAGCCCATGCTCCTAGGATTACCTTAGAAATGTTTAAGTATAGTCCATGCGCCTGAACAGTGGTCCATGCGCCTAGAAAATAGCCGGACGACTAACTGTAGGGCCATGCGCCCCAATACTGCCCATGCGTCCATGTGGCTCATGCGCCTAAGTGTCCATGCGTCTGAACAATCAATGCGTCTAAGTGTTCATACACACGAATAGTGCCCATGCGCCTGAATAGTTCATGCGGCCTAAGTGATAAAATGATTAAGTGTTGGCAGATGTGCCTACATAGTGATGAAACGCCCAAACAGGGCTCATGCGCCTAAATAGTGCCCAAGCGCCTAAGCACTTAGAAATTTTTAAAGAATTTTCTGGGAGTATGTGCTTTAGGGTTTTTGACCGAGGTTGACTAGAGCTTATTTAAGATGATGTTTCATGCATAGTTATGATTGTCCTTATTATTGTTATTGCTATTAATATTATTACTTATAGTATGTGACTTTACGTGGTATGTTATTATCGTAACGTAAGGTATATCGTAATAATAAAGTGAAAGAGCAATAAAGAAAAGAAGAGCAACATTAATAAAATGTTAACAAGTTTTGCAAGCTTACATGAGTGGCATGGCCATGTTGTCGTTAGCTCGACCGTGCGCGGGTTAGCTACCCCATATTGCACACGAGACCCGGACCTTTGCAGCATGCCTGGGTGATTGGGTCAGCCTTGTACACAGTATGCAGTTGACCCTTTCGATGGATATAGTTGATCTTTCGAGGGATACAGTTGACCCTTTCGAGGGATAGAGTTTACCCTTTCGAGGGATAGAGTTGACCCTTTCGAGGAATACAGTTGACCTTTCGAGGGATACAGTTGACCCTTCGAGGGATATAGTTGACCTTTCGAGGGATACAGTTGACCCTTTCGAGGGATATAGATGGCCCAACACCGTTTTCCATCACGCATATAGTTGGGGTATTGTTCATTGGTCCATACAGAAAGTGAAAGATAAAGATAAAAGTTTACAGAACAGACAAGGCATACATTAACGAGAACGAACATTATTTGTTCATATAGTTAATGCGTGCTCGCATATACAGTACAGAGTTGTATTTTACAGAAAAGAGTATTTCTTATACAACATATAGAAAGTATTTTATTACTTTTAAAACTAGAACTCACTCAGCAACACTGACTTTTATACATTTTCAGTTGGCAGGTAATTATTGCTGAGGATGGCACGAGGGTGAAGCTACTCGCCAGGGAAAGACTGACATCCATTCGTATTCTGTGTTGTTGTTGTTTTGTAATGCGTTAAAACAATTCTTTTGTAAACAGATAATGATGATGTATTGCTTAACAACAGTCTTTTATAAAATGAATGTTTTTGTTAAAATGATTCCACTGCTTAAGTTTGTATAATTATAATGTTTTAAGGTATTTAATGCTTGAATGACCAACTGTGAGGTCTCCGGGAACGGGGCCTTACAGCGGGTAACTGAGCCTGAGGTCTTTCATAGACCTCGTACATTGTGCACTAAGCTGACTCTAGCACCTAGGACAAGCGGCAAGGATCCCATTCATATGGTCAATAACAAAGATTGGACGCCAGTGTGCATCCTTCGGGGTAGTTAACCCACTCACCGTTGAGCTAACACCTTCATAGGGTGTGCACCTCCATACATTTACTTGCAAGCCTTCTTACATTCATTCGTACATTAATGCATGCATTCATTTATCATGTTTCTCTTTCATTATCTTTCGCTTTACATTACATAATAGTTTCGGTTCATTCATTAACATAACATGTAAAGCCACGGAAAGATAAACATACATCATAACAAGGAACATAACTACACAATCATCAACATCATACAGGGCAACGTCATACATACATAACATGCATAAATGTGCAACATCATCATCATGCCAACATTCTCTCTAAGGCCTCAATCATCATCTTACATGAACTTACGGGAATCTTACGTCAAAACTTACATCTGCACTTTCCCCGAAAGTCAGAAGTCAAACTACACTTTCCTCAGGTGCAACAGCCCTATTCAGGCTTATGGACACCCTTCAGTCGCATGGCCTCCATGCGAATGAACATCATGCGAATGAACCAATGTGGATGAACACTCATGCGAATGATCACCCAATCGTGCGAATAAACTAATGCGGATGGACCTCATGCGAATGGAGTTAATGAGGATGAACACTCATGCGACTGGACCTTCAATCGCATGACCTCCATGCGACTGGCACTTCAATCGTGCGAATGGACCCTCAATCGTGTAAATGAACCCAATCGTGTGAATGGACCCCAAACACACCTCATTTGGTCGTATGGCCTCCATTCGACCTCCAGTCGGTCGCCTAGCCCTAGCTGATACAGAATGCAGTTCATCCTGACTGCAGCCGAGGGTTTTCAGCCTCCAAACTCATCTAGACCCATTTTAAGCCCAAATCAACAATCCTAAACCTTAGGGATGCATACCACGACACCATTCAAGTACACACAAGCTCACAATCAAGACTCAAACGCATCATACACACACATACACAAATGGGTCAAACATACGGACATTCAAAAAACCTGATTTTTAGATGTTTTCCAGTCCCAAATCATTCAAAAACGTTTAAAGGAGAGGTCCTAGAACTCACACAAGCGACCAGAACGAGTAGAGCTTCGATTTGACTCGCTTCTCAACAATTTTGGCCACTCGAACCAACCCGAACCAACTTTTTCTTCTTTTTCTCTTCTTTCTCTCTTCTCCTCTTTCTTTGGCTGATTTTGGTGGGTGTGGGGAGAGGGTAAGGGTTGCCCTCTCCCTTAAATACTCCCACTTCCCTAACTTTCTCTCGTTGGTGAGTTTGGTCCCTTGACTTTGGACTTTATTTCTTTTTCTCCATTCGTCGGCTTCAAAAGAGATAAATAACCGGGTGTTACAAGTCAACCCCCCTTAAATAGGTTTCATCCTCGAAACCTGTTATTCCTTGAACAGACGTGGGTAAGGATGAAACACTTTCTCAGCCCTTGGTTTTTTACAATCTTTACCCATATGACCACTTTCTCAATAGTTGAAACACTTCAAACCCCTGCAATCTCTAGCCATATGACCAGGCTTCCCACATTTGAAACAAACATTCAATCCCCATCTACACTCGCCACCATGCTCCTTCCCACACTTTTTAATACCAGCACCCGGTGCGACCACACGGCGGTCGTCCACCCGTGCCTTCTTGCTACCCGTCAAGGCATCACCCCGACCAAACCTCTTTCCATGCCAGTTTCGATCGCCACCGCCCTTCTTGCCACCTTCAGTCACCACCACCGTCCTCTCATCATACAGTCTCCCTGCCAGATCCACCGCCGACCTAAACGTGCTCGGTCGGGCGGCGATCATGTACCTGTGAATATCCGCTGGCAAACCCTGAATGTACCTTTTTATCTTCCGTGACATAGGCGTCACTTGATTCAGCACCAGACGTGCCATTTCATTGAATTTCGTGGTGTACTGCTGGTGCGTCATAGTTCTCGCCTCTAGTTGCAAGAACTCCCATTCGTCCTTGTCCATTTCCCGATAAGGACAAAATTCCTCAATCACCAACTTTTTCAGTTCAGGCCATCTCATTCTCCCAATGGCCCTGCTACCCTCAGCTTGGACAATATTGTCCCACCAACATAGAGCTGAGTCCACAAAGGAGTGGGTAGCGAACTTCACCTTTTGATCTTCACGGCACTCGCTGATATCAAGAACAGCTTCCCTTTCCCTCGCCCACCAGTGAGAAGCAGCAGTGCCGTTTCCATTAAAAGTAGGGGGCCTGCATCTCATAAACGCCCCGTAGTTACAGCCTCGTGTCGCCTCAAGCGCAGGCTCTTCTTCTTCCTCCTCTTTATCATCAAAGAGAACCGTTTTTGGCTCCTGTTGCTCTCCTTCTCCCGAGGACCTATTCCTCTCCTTTCTTTCCCCTTCTCTTACTGGCTTGATCACTTTGGTCACCACAGACAGTAGGATTGTCTGCATAACCTGATGAACTTCTTCCACCACAGCCTCCTTTACTAAGGCTCTTAGATTGGCGCTCTCGTTGCCACCCTTCGGATGAGGGGTCTCTGGTTCTTCATGAACCACCTTCTTAACTCTAGATCTCCCTCTCTTGGGTCGTGGTTCAGCACCGTGACCTCCACCCCGTGAGGCTTTCGAAGATCTACCACCGGCCATCACACACACACTTAAAGATTCAAACACCAACACGGTCATTCCAGGGAACAGCTCAGTTCATGTCAAGTATAGTAAGTCCTTAATTACAGTGACCAGTTGTGATTAGCTACTTACTTTACTCTTCACACCCCGAGCATTACCTATCTTGACTACATCAGTATTTAAATCTACATACAACACATAACACGTACCATGCGCGCATAAAACCGGTAAACTTATGAAAATACCTGATGGCACGCAGCTACTCAGATTGGCATCCCATTCTCTTTCCGTCCCATTCTCAGTTTAAGTTAAGGTTTATTTTGAAAATTTACCCATTTCACTTAAACTTTGGCTCTGATACCAACTTGTAAGGCCCCGTTCCGAGGACGCCTACAGTTGGTCATTCATCACACATAAAATATATAATTACCTATAATTTCCATAAAACATCGCAGCGGAAATGACAAAATAACTTTTCATATCATACAAATGCTTTTGCAAGTTAATACAACATTCATTATAAAACAGCTTGTTTGCATTACAATGCAAAACATTAATCAAAAGAATGTCATCCCAAAAGAGCCGAGTAGCCGCTCGTGCTATCCTCAGCAATCATTACCTGCCAACTGGAAACACATCAAAGATAGCGTTGCTGAGGGAGTTCTAGTTTTATAAATAAAACATGCTTATCTCATGTTAAAACCATACTTTACGTTCATGCGATCATACAACATACATATACAGATAACATCATTATTATCTTCATCATTCATACACACGAATAGTGCCCATGCGCCTGAATAGTTCATGCGCCTAAGTGATAAAATGATTAAGTGTTGGCAGATGTGCCTACATAGTGATGAAACGCCCAAACAGGGCTCATGCGCCTAAATAGTGCCCAAGCGCCTAAGCACTTAGAAATTTTTAAAGAATTTTCTGGGAGTATGTGCTTTAGGGTTTTTGACCGAGGTTGACTAGAGCTTATTTAAGATGATGTTTCATGCATAGTTATGATTGGTCCTTATTATTGTTATTGCTATTAATATTATTACTTATAGTATGTGACTTTACGTGGTATGTTTATTATCGTAACGTAAGGTATATCGTAATAATAAAGTGAAAGAGCAATAAAGAAAAGAAGAGCAACATTAATAAAAATGTTAACAAGTTTTGCAAGCTTACATGAGTGGCATGGCCATGTTGTCGTTAGCTCGACCGTGCGCGGGTTAGCTACCCCATATTGCACACGAGACCCGGACCTTTGCAGCATGCCCTGGGTGATTGGGTCAGCCTTGTACACAGTATGCAGTTGACCCTTTCGATGGATATAGTTGATCCTTTCGAGGGATACAGTTGACCCTTTCGAGGGATAGAGTTTACCCTTTCGAGGGATAGAGTTGACCCTTTCGAGGAATACAGTTGACCCTTTCGAGGGATACAGTTGACCCTTTCGAGGGATATAGTTGACCCTTTCGAGGGATACAGTTGACCCTTTCGAGGGATATAGATGGCCCAACACCCGTTTTCCATCACGCATATAGTTGGGGTATTGTTCATTGGTCCATACAGAAAGTGAAAGATAAAGATAAAAGTTTACAGAACAGACAAGGCATACATTAACGAGAACGAACATTATTTGTTCATATAGTTAATGCGTGCTCGCATATACAGTACAGAGTTGTATTTTTACAGAAAAGAGTATTTTCTTATACAACATATAGAAAGTATTTTATTACTTTTAAAACTAGAACTCACTCAGCAACACTGACTTTTATACATTTTCAGTTGGCAGGTAATTATTGCTGAGGATGGCACGAGGGTGAAGCTACTCGCCAGGGAAAGACTGACATCCATTCGTATTCTGTGTTGTTGTTGTTTTGTAATGCGTTAAAACAATTCTTTTGTAAACAGATAATGATGATGTATTGCTTAACAACAGTCTTTTAATAAAATGAATGGTTTTTGTTAAAATGATTCCACTGCTTAAGTTTGTATAATTATAATGTTTTAAGGTATTTAATGCTTGAATGACCAACTGTGAGGTCTCCGGGAACGGGGCCTTACAGCGGGTAACTGAGCCTGAGGTCTTTCATAGACCTCGTACATTGTGCACTAAGCTGACTCTAGCACCTAGGACAAGCGGCAAGGATCCCATTCATATGGTCAATAACAAAGATTGGACGCCAGTGTGCATCCTTCGGGGTAGTTAACCCACTCACCGTTGAGCTAACACCTTCATAGGGTGTGCACCTCCATACATTTACTTGCAAGCCTTCTTACATTCATTCGTACATTAATGCATGCATTCATTTATCATGTTTCTCTTTCATTATCTTTCGCTTTACATTACATAATAGTTTCGGTTCATTCATTAACATAACATGTAAAGCCACGGAAAGATAAACATACATCATAACAAGGAACATAACATACACAATCATCAACATCATACAGGGCAACGTCATACATACATAACATGCATAAATGTGCAACATCATCATCATGCCCAACATTCTCTCTAAGGCCTCAATCATCATCTTACATGAACTTACGGGAATCTTTACGTCAAAACTTACATCTGCACTTTCCCCCGAAAGTCAGAAGTCAAACTACACTTTCCTCAGGTGCAACAGCCCTATTCAGGCTTATGGACACCCTTCAGTCGCATGGCCTCCATGCGAATGAACATCATGCGAATGAACCAATGTGGATGAACACTCATGCGAATGATCACCCAATCGTGCGAATAAACTAATGCGGATGGACCTCATGCGAATGGAGTTAATGAGGATGAACACTCATGCGACTGGACCTTCAATCGCATGACCTCCATGCGACTGGCACTTCAATCGTGCGAATGGACCCTCAATCGTGTAAATGAACCCCAATCGTGTGAATGGACCCCAAACACACCTCATTTGGTCGTATGGCCTCCATTCGACCTCCAGTCGGTCGCCTAGCCCTAGCTGATACAGAATGCAGTTCATCCTGACTGCAGCCGAGGGTTTTCAGCCTCCAAACTCATCTAGACCCATTTTAAGCCCAAATCAACAATCCTAAACCTTAGGGATGCATACCACGACACCATTCAAGTACACACAAGCTCACAATCAAGACTCAAACGCATCATACACACACACATACACAAATGGGTCAAACATACGCACATTCAAAAAACCTGATTTTTAGATCTCGAACATTGGGCACGAAGCGGGTAACTGGGCCTAAGGTCTTTCATAGATCTCGAACATTGGGCACAAAGCTGACTCCAGTACCTAGGGCAAGTACATTCACTATTTGTCTTTTCTCTTCCATTCCGGATAAATGCCTTATGCTATACCCCGAACATTACGCACGAAGCGGGTAACTGGACCTGAGGTCTTTCATAGACCTCGAACATTATGCACTAAGCTGACTCTAGCACCTAGGGCAACCGGCAAGGATCCCATTCATATGGTCAATCACAAAGATTGGACCCCAGTGTGCATCCTTCGGGGTAGCTAACCCGCACACCGTTAAGCTAACACCTTCATCGGGTGTGCACCTCCATACATTTGTTTGTAAGCCTTCATACATTCATTCGTTCATTAATGCATGCATTCATTCATCATGTTCCTCTTTTATTATCTTTCCCTTTACGTTACATAATACTTTTGGTTCATTAATTAACATAACACGTAAAGCCACGGAAATATAAACATACATCATAACAAGGAACATAACATACATAATCATCAACATCATACAGGGCAACATCATACATACATAACATGCATAAACGTGCAACATTATCATCATGCCCAAGATGCTCTCTAAGGCCTCAATCTTCATCTTACATGAACTTACAGGAATCTTCACATCAAAACTTACATCTGCACTTTCCCCCGAAAGTCAGAAGTCAAACTACACTTTCCTCGGGTGCAACAACCCTATTCAGGCGTATGGACACCCTTCAGTCGCATGGCCTCCATGCGACTGAACCATGCGAATGAACCAATGCGGATGAACACTCATGCGAATGAACTCCCAATCATGCGAATGAACTAATGCGGATGGACCTCATGCGAATGGAACTAATGTGGATGAGCACTCATGCGACTAGACCTTCAATCGCATGACCTCCATGCGATTGGCACTTCAATCGTGCGAATGGACCCTCAATTGTGTGAATGGACCCCAATCGTGTGAATGAACCCCAAACACACCTCATTCGGCCATATGGCTTCCATTCGACCTCCAATCGGTCGCCTAGTCCTAGCTGATGCAGAATGCAGTTCATCCCGACTGCAGCCGAGGGTTTTTTGGCCTTCAAACTCATTTAGACCGATTTTAAGCCCAGATTGACCATCCTAAACCTTAGGGATGCATACCACAATACTATTCAAGCACACACAAGCTCACAATCAAGAGTCAACGCATCATACACGCACACACACATACACAAACTGGTCAAACATACGCACACTCAAAAAACCCAATTTTCAGTTGTTTTCCAGCCCCAAATCATTCAAAAACGTTTAAAGGAGGGGTCCTAGAACTCATATAAGCGACCACAGCGAGTAGAGCTTCGATTTGACTCGTTTCTCAACAATTTTGGCCACTCGAACCAACCCGAACCAACTTTTTCTCCTTTTTCTCTTCTTTCTCTCTTCTCCTATTTTTTTGGCTGATTTTGGTGGGTGTGGGGAGAGGGTAAGGGTTGCCCTCTCCCTTAAATACTCCCACTTCCCTAACTTTCTCTTGTTGGCGAGTTTGGTCCCTCAACTTTGGACTTTATTATTTTTCTCCATTCGTCGCCTTCAAAAGAGATAATAACCGGGTGTTACAAGCGTGCTCTTTATAGGACGTTTGATCTTGGGATGATGAACAAGCAACACTAAAAAGGGGTGAAAGCAACATAAATTGGCAAAAGTTAACCCCAATATTGAAAAAGACTTATTCACTATACCACTATGCAATTTGCTTATAAATTACGTATACACACCCATATATTGTCAAATAGAAAATCTTGCTACTTTAGTAAAATAGTAACTTGGGATGAGACATGATAGCATTATAATACTTCTTATCAAAATTTTCTCTTATCTTTCTCCTATTAAATAACTAAATTAGTAGTTCGTATATTACACGGGTTAAATAAATTAGTTATAAGTAATAATTATAAGTAATAAAATAATTTCTTTGTTTCTAAAAAAATTCAAACATTTTATTCCAAAACAAAATATTTAAAAAAGTGTCATTTCTAAAAGAAACTTATTATTACTCTGAATTTTAATTATTTTGGATTATATAAGTTTTATTATTCAAAAACACTAATTTTTAAATATTTCATATTTTTAAAATTTTGATGTTTTAAAAAATTCTTAACTTAACAAATGTTTCCTTAGAAATTACATTTATAAAAAGAACTCTTCTTAATTATTAAACACAATATTTAATCTAAAAATATTTAACAAAAATTATTTATAATTAATGTAGTTATTTAATAGGAGAGGTAGGCGGGAAAATTAGAATTATGAGTTTAAGAATTGTAACAAGTGTCAAACTAAGAACTTTTTTTATTATAATACATAAATACCATGATTAGTAATAATATTATTTAACACTTTTATAGATTAAAAATAATTTTTAATAAATTAAGAAAAATATATTTTTATTAAATGAGAGCTATTTCCAAGGGGATATATAGCTCATAGTGCTCACTCTATCGATACAGGTAAAAAATGTTTACACTTAATTCACATTACGCAAAATGGTAAATCATGATAACATAATAAAAAATTATAAACAAAAAAATGACATAAAAACAAAAAAAGTAAAATGACAAAAATGTTTACCTTGTTTCCCTTTTTCATTAAAAAATAATTAAAAAACTCGTTTTTAACGAATGTCTTTTTACACATATGTAATACTTGTAAATACAAATGTGCAAAACATGATTTACACATATGTAATAACTAATTTACACATGTGTAAATAACAGTTGGATGATTTTTAAAATATATAAATATAAATATATATATATATATATATTAATATGGTACACGTTGGAAAAATAAAAAATACTGAAACTAATGGTGAATTTTTTTGAAAAAATAATGTAATGAAAAAAGTTATGAACAATTAAAAAAAGATGTAAATGACAGGCGACTTAAATGTGTAGCTCATATTGGTTCCCAAAGTTTTCACATAAAAACCTAGTTCGCAAGATAACCCTACAAAAAATATATATATACACACATATATATACATATATACACATACATATATATATATATATATATTAATATGGTACACGTTGGAAAAATAAAAAATACTGAAACTAATGGTGAATTTTTTTGAAAAAATAATGTAATGAAAAAAGTTATGAACAATTAAAAAAAGATGTAAATGACAGGCGACTTAAATGTGTAGCTCATATTGGTTCCCAAAGTTTTCACATAAAAACCTAGTTCGCAAGATAACCCTACAAAAAATATATATATATACACACATATATATACATATATACACATACATATATATATATATATATATATATATATATATGTGTGTGTGTGTGTGTGTGTGTATATATATACACAGACTAGGGGGTGGTTCTTAAGAATCCACTAGTTTTAAGAAAACCTAAAAAATCACTTTTAAGCCATTGATTAGTTTAGATCAAAGGTTAGTATTTTAAAAAATTGTAATTATCAGGCACATTCTTATACTGATTTCAATACCATAATGGTAATTTAGGCTGTTAGGATCTTGTATTTGAAGGAAACACCACTGATTAACGTGTTAAACCAAACCGAATAGTGCGGAATCCTATTTGATTGGCGATCCAATCAGTGAGAACACACATAGAAACAATAATGTATTGAATCTAACGTCAAGAGTCGATTAGGAATCTATCTACAGCGTTCTATGAATTTGGAGTACGAACTTAAAGGCTTCTGGACGGCTACGGTACGTCTGGAGTTGAAGTGGATTAAATGCTTACGTTTTTTCACGAATTAGGTGGTATTTATAGCTTAGGGTTGCTCATTCGGGCGACTGAACCATCATCATGGTTCATTCATGCGATTGAGACATGCGGTTGATCCATTCGCACGACTGAGTATTCAGTCGTGCGACTGAGTATTCAGTCGTGCGACTGAGTCAATCTCATGTTATAGTCATACGACTGATCCAGTCTCCTGGTTCAGTCGTGCGACTGAGTCATTCGTATGAAGTTGTTCATGCGTATGGTCCATTAGCATAGGCCATTCGCATGATGACTTCATGTTATTAAGTTTGAATGTATTAATTGTCATAACATTATTTATATTAATTCAAACAACCACATACCTATATAATCAAGTCAATATGCGTTAAACAACTCATTAATGAAATATTAAATATTTTAAGACAACCAAACATTTGTATTTCATTAAGTACCCAACGATTACATAAGTGTAAGACAATAAAGACATATTACATTCAGATCAGAATCTAGGTACATATGTATCAACAAACTCCCCCTTGGACCTAGATCTATCTAATGTCTTACCTTCTTCATAACCTCTTCGTACTTCTTGTACTTCTCCTCTCTTGTGACTCCTGCGTGTATCTCAAACGCAAAGCAGAATCGTATCACATTTTGGAATTGGAGGGCTTGTACAATATCTGGGTGCCTCTTCTGCTTCGGGTGCACATGAAGCCAGTGAGAGGAAAACCAAAACGACTCAAGATCTGGGTGCCTCGACATCAGCTCCGACAGCAGAAGAACACATGATCCAGGACAAGAGTAATGCTTAGATGTTTTATTGTTACTTAAAATCTTTTGTATTTGGATCATGTATGAAATTAATGAAATACATATTTATATGTAATGTAAATAGTTATGTTTTTGATTATTATGGTTATGTCTTTATTATTAACTAATGTTTGATGTGTTGAATGTTAAAATCAAGCAGATCCACACTTTCAAAGGGACGAATATGATGTTGAACCCCTTTAGCAGGTCAAGACTCAACTAACCATGATTCTTGATCTGCAAGGGATTGTCAGGAGATCAGTGAGTTACACCCCTGAAGAAGGGAAAATAATTCACAACCTCACTGACGACCAAATTGCTGAAATGTTCAAGCATAATCCCGATGAGATTGTAAAAGACGCCCCAACCTTTGAAAAGGACAGTGACGATGAGCTGAACAACATTGATAAGATAGAGATCGAGGATGTCACACTATCCTGAGTACCCTGACATAAAGGGAAATGTGGTCCCTAATCTGGGTGATTCCCAAGTCAGTGATACATTCGAGATATTAGATCAAACAGAGCAAGAATCTGAGAAGATTGAAGAACAAGCCCAAGCCTCAAACGCCGATGTTGTTATCAGAAAGGCTGAATGGGCTACATGTTTTGAGAAGATCCGAGCACAACGTACTGCTCCTAAACTGAATGTCTACACCAAGCTCTATAAAGTGAAGAAACATCACAAGATGTCAGGCAAAATTATCGCGTGGGCTCATTTTGATGATCTTAACGTATACGCGATAAAGAGAGAGAAGGGTATTGAGTACTTTAGATTCCCGTATGATCTAAAGTCTCTACCTGGTTTTGAGCTCAACCAGCTGGCTAAACTGAAGCTACTATATGCTGACCCGAGGAAGATGTCAGGCTGGTTTGAGGCTGCCCTGAAGAAAGAGTACCACACCAGGTGGGTCAACTTCAAACCTCAACAACCTACGAGGTATATCAGACGTTCTGAAGTTGATCCCATAACTGGAAAGCCCAAGATAGTGCTGAAGTGGAGTCCCCCAAGAACAATGTCAAGAATACCTCTCAGGGAAATGCCATAGGACTTCACTCCACACTTCAAATGGTGGTACTATGATTGGAGAACAGGGGAGGCGGTCATAGTTCTGAACAAAGAGGGCAGAATGGATACTATCAGGGTATTTGACCCGATGTGGCTCACTAACTTGTCTGCTGATGATGTATACACATTATACAAGTGGCCACTGTCTATGACACGCAAGCTTTTGTACAAGCCCTCCAATTCCAAAATGTGATACGACTCTACTTTGCGTTTGAGATACACGCAGGAGTCACAAGAGAGGAGAAGTACAAGAAGTACGAAGAGGTTATGAAGAAGGTAAGACATTAGATAGATCTAGGTCCAAGGGGGAGTTTGTTGATACATATGTACCTAGATTCTGGTCTGAATGTAATATGTCTTTATTGTCTTACACTTATGTAATCGTTGGGTACTTAATGAAATATAAATGTTTGGTTATGTTTAAAATGTTTAATATTTCATTAATGAGTTGTTTAACGCATATTGACTTGATTATATAGGTTTGTGGTTGTTTAAATTAATATAAATAATGTTATGACAATTAATACATTCAAACTTAATAACATGAAGTCATCATGTGAATGGCCCATGCTAATGGACCATACGCATGAACAACTTCATACGAATGACTTAGTCGCACGACTGAACCAGGGACTGGATCCGTCGTACGACTATAACATGAGATTGACTTAGTCGCACTACTGAACACTCAGTCGTGCGAATGGATCAACCGCATGTCTCAATCGCACGAATGAAACATGATGATGGTTTAGTTGCCCGAATGAGCAACCCTAACCTATAAATACCACCTAATTTGTGAAAAAACGTAAGCATTTAATCCACTTTGACTCTAGACGTACTCTAGCCGTCCAGAAGCCTTTAAGTCCGTACTCCAAGTTCATAGAACGTTGTAGATCGATTCCTAATCGATTCTTGATGTTAGATTCAATACGTTATTGTTTATACGTGTGTTCTCACTGATTGAATCGCCAATAAAATAGGATTATGGACTATTTGTTTGGTTTAACACGTTAATCAGTTGGTGTTTCGTTCAAATACAAGATCCTAACAAGTGGTATCAGAGCATTGGCTCTTGATTACGTGTTAAGATCTTGTATTTGAACGAAACACCAACTGATTAACACACTTGTTAGGATCTTGTATTTGAACAAAACACCAACTGATTAACATGTTAAACCAAACTAAATAGTGCGGAATCCTATTTGATTGGCGATCCAATCAGTGAGAACACACGTAGAAACAACAACGTATTGAATCTAACGTCAAGAATCGATTAGGAATCGATCTACAGCGTTCTCTGAACTTGGAGTACGAACTTAGAGGCTTCTGGACGGCTAGGGTACGTCTGGAGTTGAAGTGGATTAAATGCTTACGTTTTTCACGAATTAGGTGGTATTTATAGCTTAGGGTTGCTCATTCGGGCGACTGAACCATCATCATGGTTCATTCATGCGATTGAGACATGCGGTTGATCCATTCGCACGACTGAGTATTCAGTCGTGCGACTGAGTCAATCTCATGTTATAGTCATACGACTAATCCAGTCTCCTGGTTTAGTCGTGCGACTGAGTCATTCGTATGAAGTTGTTCATGCGTATGGTCCATTTGCATGGGCCATTCGCATGATGACTTCATGTTATTAAGTTTGAATGTATTAATTGTCATAACATTATTTATATTAATTCAAACAACCACAAACCTATATAATCAAGTCAATATGCGTTAAACAACTCATTAATGAAATATTAAACATTTTAAACACAACCAAACATTTGTATTTCATTAAGTACCCAACGATTACATAAGTGTAAGACAATAAAGACATATTACATTTAGATCAGAATCTAGGTACATATGTACATAAGAAGATGGCACTGTAGGATGGCTAGTGTGGTGGTGATAGTGGTGAAGATTAGGGGTAGTATAGGTGAAGGTGCTGGTGGTGTGGGTGTGGAAGATGTGGTAAATATAGGTGAAGGTGGTGGTGGTGTGGGTGTAGCAGATGTGGTGAATATAGGTGAAGGTGGTGGTGGTGTGGGTGTAGTAGATGTGGTGAATATTGCTGAAGGTGGTGGTGGTGTGGGTGTAGCAGATGTGGTGACAGATGGTGTGGTTGTAGAGGTGGTAGTCGTGGTGGTTGTGGTGGTAGTTGTGGTGGTAGCTATGGTTGTGACGAAGGTGAGTCGGCCCTTCTTCTTCATGCCATGGGGCTGTGCCATGCTCTTCTTCCTTGATCCTGTCGAGGAGGATGCTCCCCCTTGAACACTGCGTGGCAGATCGGGAGCATATATAGGGTCAGCAGCTGTCTCTCCCGATCCACCGGGGCGTTCACCAACCGCCTGGAGCCCTCGTTCTATGGGAACGACTTTACTTCCCATAGTTTGAGTTAGTGGCTCCTCATCCGACTCCTCCTCTTCCTCACCAGGTATGAAACCCTGGTGAAACCCAGTAGAC
Source organism: Flaveria trinervia (assembly GCA_025506515.1). Classification (NCBI taxonomy): domain Eukaryota; kingdom Viridiplantae; phylum Streptophyta; class Magnoliopsida; order Asterales; family Asteraceae; genus Flaveria; species Flaveria trinervia. The sequence continues at coordinate 8,514,327 of CM046442.1, read as the reverse complement.
TCTACTATACCTCCAGTGGGGGTAGATACCAGAGATGTACTATTAGTGGTGGGGCCCCTTGGTCGAGTGGGCAAGGTATCTCTAGCATCCCCGCTATCGTCATCATTAGAGTCGTGCTTTGGGAGCTGTAGCTGCTCATCATCGAAGTCACTGTCTACGTGACGCCACTGACGTCTTCCTGGCGCCACGTAACTCTCATTGGCCAGATGGCCTATCAGTCTCTTTACCTAGGGTTTTACCTGCTTACCCCGGTAAACTCTCATATGACCCAGGGTCGTATCGTTCATGATCTCTAAAGCCAAAACATCGTGGCACTACTTTGGAAGTGATGGCAGCTTCTCATCGAAAATTAGCTGCAAGAATCTAGGTACATGCAAAAACCCTCCTTACCGTTTGCCTCCGGATTCTCCACAAGGTAAGAAAATATCATGCTCGAGAAGCTGAAGGGGTGGTTCAGCACTAGTGCAACATAGGCATTCTGAATCCGGTCTAAAAGATCATCAAACCCACCCCTTCTAGAAGCAATGCACTTCAGAATGACATGTGCTAAGTACTTGTACTGGGACACAGGTTGCTCTTGTTGAGCACACCTGAGTTGATGTCCCCAGCGTACTTAATCCTCAGGAAACATGCTCTCACCATAAGTGGGTGAAGTCTGGTGGGGTGATTAGTATCGTCGCTAAGCTCAAGTACTCTCTGAATATCGGCAGCAGTAATCTCAATATCCATGCCACAGATAGAGCTCCGTATGCTATACGGCTCACGTGATCGATCAACAGAAGCATTCTCCCAGATGGCCTAATGTAAAGACCTGTAGGGAGTGCATGGAGTAGAGATGGCCTTGTAGATCCTTGATCTCCTGAGAAAAGCAATGATCTCTGCAAACTCGGCACCATTCCGAGTAGTATGGTCTAGATGAGCACATATATTATGCTTAGGGTTGATAGACCATCTATCAGCCATCAATCTGAAACACAAGACACATAAACATTAGATAATCACATACCACAAATTAGTTCTAAGTATCTTGTTTGAATTCATTCTGATTAATTCATGCGAATGAATCATACGACTGTGGTCAGTCGGTTGTCCTATCATGCGACTAGACTCATTGGGGGAATGAACAGACGACTGAGTTCAATCTGTTGGTTGAGCCTGCGATTGGTTCAGTCGGCCGACTAAGCTCATTCGCGTAATACATTCGGCCGATTGACCCATTCGGTCGGCTCAATCGTGCGATTGGCGTTCATCCAGACGACCGGTCGCATGACCCACTATTCGGTCGACTGAGGTTCGAATCTTGACCAATTTATGTAATTAAACGTGGTTTAATGGTTCTTTAGACTCGCAATCTCATAACTAATAACCTATTAAACTTAGTTTTAAGGTTATTGGGTCATTTAAAGGTTTGGTTCTTCTTTCAATCGAACATCACAAATTAGGGCTCCATTTCTTCTGATTTCTATGAAATTTCATCTCATTATACCTGTAGAAATGCAAACACATGTCAGAAGATCAATGGAGATGTATAATCGAGGACTAGAGAAATTTGGGTAGAGTAACAGTATGATGTGCGATTTAAGGGAGATTGGGAGTGGTGAGAAGAATGCGATCGACTGTGGCCCTTTATATACTGAATCTGAGTTCACTCGGCCGACTGGACTCATTCGCTCAGTTCATTCGAGCGAATGAAACTCAGTCGGGTGATTGACTCAGTCAATCACCTTCAGTCGGTCGACTGAGCTCATTCGGTCGACTGACTCATTTGCACACTCCCATTCGGTTTAATGGCTCATTCCGATAAGCCATTCGGTTGAATGGTTCATACTCATGTCCATTCGGCCGTTCAATGCATGAGTATGGTCCATTCGCATGATTGGTCCATACTCATGGTCCAGTCGTGCGAATGGGTCATACTCTTGAATTTTTCTGATTTTATGACCATTTGACTTTTAGACCCTTTTAAACTGTTGATTTAACATTATGAACACTTGATCATCTCAAACATAATCATTTTAACTTAAAACCTTTTGATCACCTCAAACGTGATCCTTTTAAGACATTTTGTCACCTCTGATGTGACCCAATATTTACTTGAAGGTACATGTGGCCACCTCAGACGTGACCTTTTAGATGATAAGGTCCCTTATCAACTTCCATGACATAGTCCGATACTACACAAAACTGAAATAGACTAACGTTGTACTTACATAAAAGAATTAACACTAAAAATTACACTAGGACATGTTTTTGTGTTTTTGTGAGGGTTAATTCCTAAGATGTACCTCGAAGGAATAATTCTTCTGAGAGAGCAGCCTCATTCTTTTAAACCATACATGGACCAATTCAAGCTGGAATCATACATGATATTCAAATCATTAGGGACAAGTTAGTTAAAACCTTTAATGCTCTTTCCTTGTTTTTCATCTAGAGTCATTTAGCAAATTTGAGGAAATCATACTAGTACTATTAGGTCCCCACACTGATTTGAACTTTCAAAATTGTAGCCATAGTGATTGTCAGTATACTTGTCCTCTTAAATCCATGCACAAACTTTCAACATAGTTTGGTGATCGTTTTAAGGTTTGTTTATCTCAACAAGCATTTGTGGATCCCACACTTATATGGTAATCAACATTCCTCAGGAGATTTTTGAGCGGTCTTAGGGTAGAATTCAAGAAGAGACTATTCTTAGAACTCTCAAAGAGAAGCCAATCCTCAGGTCAGTGCCATCGCACAGCAGAGAGGCGGCAAACAACAATGAGTTCTAGAATATATAGGTTATGCTTATCCTCAGGTCAGTGCCATCGCACAGTAGAGAGGCACATAACCTATCTTCTTGTTTGAGTAATTTTTCTTCTTTTTGCATAGATCTCACCAACAACATAGGTTATCAATTTGATTGTATTTGCATTTTTCATGTGCTTTTGCTCATGCTTTGGTCTTACACACACTTTTGTGGCATTTATTTTGCTCGTCACCCCTGATTGGAATTTTGTTGATTGTGTTAACCAGGGATAACGCGTTACCCATAGCTTGTCAAACATTTTAATTTAATCTTGAGATCACCAAAAGGTCTAGTCGTCTATTGTGTTGAATCTACCGACATATCATGTTTGGTCTAGCAACCTCTAGGTCTACTTTCTTTGTGTTACCTTAGTAGTAGCTCGCTATTCTATCATATCTCCTTTTATATTGCTCAGACTATACAAACATATACTTCAACTTTGCATATTTTTTCAATTTTGATTTTTAAAGTCCTAAATGGTTTGTACCTGTGTACTATCATTTTCCAAACATTGAATCGGTATCATACATACGATCTTATTTATTTTCAGCTTGCCTCTCCTTTTCCCTCATTTTTTTATTTCCTAGACCTATTCTCCCCTAAAGTTATAAAACCACTATAGATTTGCGTTTTAGGATTTTAACGGGCAAGGAAAGACATTAATTGTAATTAAACTAATTAAACAAACACAAAAGAACAAACTAACATAACACTAAAATTTAAAAATTAAAAGAAACTAGACACGACGCATCGGACTATACATAATCATCTTCAGGAATGACCTCACTTTTCTTTTTAACGCCATTGACCTCTACAGATATAGAAAACGTGGTTTGTCAAAAGTCTTTGTATAGAGGTCAGCGCGTTGAAAATCAGTGTTTATTTTTATCACATCGATTAAATTCTTTTCAAAAAAATCACGTATGAAGTGATATTTGATTCCGATGTGTTTGGTCTTAGGATGTTGGACCGGTTTTTAGTGACTGCAATTGCAGCAGAGTTATCAACAAAGATAGGAGTAGAAGTGAAATGCAAATCGTAATCCCGCATTTGTTGTTGAATCCATATGATTTGGGAACAGCAGCTTGTAGCAGCAACGTATTCGGCTTCACAGGTTGACAACGCAACCGAGGTCTGCTTCTTACACTGCCAGGTTACTAATCTTCTCCCAATGAATTGACACCCTGGTGATGTAGACTTGTAGTTCATCTTGCAGCCGCCGTAATTCGAGTCACTATACGCTGTAAGTTCAAAGTCATCATCATGAGGATACCACAACCCAAGTGTGGGTGTGCCCTTCAGATAATGAAATATCCTTTTAACCCCAATTAGATGGTTCACCTTAGGCTTTGCATGATATCGTGAGCATAAACATGTCACATACATGATATCAGGTCTTGAGGCAGTGAGATACATGAGAGAGCCAATCATCCCTCGGTACATAGTGGCATCTACCAGATCACCATTCTCATCGGGTGCTACATCATGGTTTGTAGCCAGTGGAGTGCCAGCTGTGGAAGCATTCTCCATGTCAAACTGATTGAGAATATCCCCTACATACTTGGTCTGATGTAAGAAGATCCCATTTGGTGTCTGATCCACCTGTAACCCGAGAAAGAACTTCATCTCCCCCATGGCACTCATCTCAAACTCCGCCTTCATTACTACTTCAAATTCTTTGCATAATTCTTCATTCTTTGAACCGAAGATTATGTCATCTACATAGATCTGTACTAGCAGTAAGTCTCCATCTTCTTCTTTAATAAACAGTGTGCAGTCAATGACTCCCCTGCGAAAGCCATGTTTCACAAGATGAGTCGAGAGTTTCTCATACCAAGCCCGTGGAGCTTGATGAAGCCCGTATAGAGCCTTGTCAAGTTTGTAAACTCTGTCCCGATGATATGGAACCTCAAATCCCTCGGGTTGACTGACATACACTGTTTCTCTCATCTCACCATGAAGGAATGCACTCTTAACATCTAGTTGATAAACTTTTATTTTCATATAAGATGCATAGGCAAGGAAGATGCGGATGGCTTCCATCCTTGCCACTGGTGCAAATACTTCATTGTAGTCGATACCTTCAACTTGTCGAAAACCCTGAACGACAAGCCGAGCCTTGTTTCTGATGATCACTCCCTGATCATCTTTCTTACATTTCAAGACCCATTTGGTTCCAATGACTTTAGCACCTTTAGGTCTATCCACTAGTGTCCATACACCTAATTTCTTAAACTGAAGGAGTTATTCCTACATGACACTAACCCAAGCCTCATCATTTAGTGCTTCACTAACATACTTTGGCTCAAACTGAGACACAAAGCAACGGTACGCACCGTCGTGAAGGTATCCTTTTTCCATCATAGAGGCATAATCAGCTGAGTACAACTTATTTCTAGTCTGAACCCCTAATCTCACATCTCCTATAATATTATCCAAAGGATGATAGACGTTTAGACGTGAGCCAGGAGTTGTCAGAACAACCACCTCAGAGTCAAGATTATGAACATTTGGTTCTGGATCTGAGGCAATAGAAGTCTGAGGTTCTGAAGGTTCAGAGGCATCACTAGCAGATGCTTGTGGACTTGTGGTAGTTGGAACCTATACATCCTGTTTGATCTGATCATTTTCTTCATTTTCTTCATCACAGGAGGAGTCACTCACAGCAACTGCTCCCCTTGAGTTGGTAGGATCATGCCTTGTTGAATCTTGAGACGGTGTGTTCAAGACATCGTACATCATCTTGTTTTCCAACTCGTCTTCTGAAGAAGAAAGAGGTATGTTGAAGGACTTGAAGAATCCATCATAGTCGAAGAAGTAAGCAGGCCCTTTTCCAGCAGGCGGTGTGATATATCTCTGAACATCAACATTACACCACACCTCTACTTGACCCGTTGAGTTGTTGTAAACTCTCTTGTTTGGTATGTTGTATCCTAGAAAGATCCCTTCATCAACATTCTCACTGAATTTTCCCTCCTGAGTCTTCTTCAGCAGGGTGCACGGAGCGCCAAACGGTTCGAGATATTCCAAGTTAGGTATATGTCGCTGTAATAACTCGTAGCACGTTTTTCCAAGGCGTTTTACTACCAGAACTCGATTAAGAGTATAACATGCATTTGCCACTGCTTCATTCCAAAATTGGATAGGCAGTTTTGAGTCTGCCAGCATTGTCCATGCCGTCTCTATCAAGTTGCGGTTCTTCCGTTCAGCACCGCCGTTCATCTGAGGTGTATAGGCCGAGGTAAATTGATGCACAATTCCCTTTTCCTTGCAATATTCTTCCATCCTCTGATTCTTGAACTTGGTTCCGTTGTCTGAGCGCACCTGTCGTACCTTCAGCTTGTATAGGGATTCCAGTGTAGTTACCAATTCCTTGAAGGATTCAAATGTCTCTGATTTGGATTTCAAAACCATGACCCAAGAGAACCTTGAGTAATTATCGGTAACTACATAGCAATACAAGTCGCCAGCGATGCTTCTTGTACTGACTGGACCAAATAGATCCATGTGAAGAAGCTCAAGGGGAAGTTCTATAGAATGAACTTTCTTTTCCTTATGAGACTTCTTCGTCTGTTTGCCCTTTTTTCATGCAACACATAAATCTGGGAGTTGGAAGTTTTTGACATTTACTCCCCTCACAAGATCATTATGGATCAAGTGATTCATTTTCCTCGGATTTATGTGTCCCATTCTCCTATGCCAGGAGATTAAGTCCTTCTCAGTAGCTTTGGACAAGAAGCACTGGACTTCATGATCCGTTGTGGAGGCCTTTGAGAGATCCAAGACATAATGATCATTATATCTTGAAGCTGACATTAGGATTTGGTCCTCTGGGATCACGTAGTCCTTCTTTAGAACGTAACACTTCTTGTTGTCAAGACTACCTTGAATCCTTTATCACAATTTGAGAGACTGAAAGCAAGTTATTTTGTAATTGTTGGACATAGTTTACCTTATCAAACTTAACTTTCTCATTTCCAACTTCTCCTTGGGCTATGATGTACCCTCTTTTGTTCCCAGCAAATGAAACATGCCCTCCTTTAATTTGTCTGACATTTGATAAGAGAGCTCTGTTTCCGTCATGTGCCTGGATGCTCCACTATCTACAATCCATGTGTTAGTCTCTGCACTGTAGCGAACACCCTGCACATTCAATGAAAACATTAGTTCATGTTAGGAACCCAAACCTTCACTAGCTTGGGTTTCCCTGAGGCATTGTACATCATAAACTCAACCCACTGACCCTTTGAGATTGAGGGAAGCTCAGATTTCTGTTTGTTCTCATTTTCAGACACTGAGGAGATTTTTTCTTTCCATAATCCAGATTTGTGTAAGGCCTGTTTGTGATAAACAGACGACTGGTTGATGGATTGAACTTTGGGTTCACTAGCTCCTTTTGGAGGTGTTATAGAGTTCCTCTTAGAAGAGCTAGATATTGATGTAGAAAGTTCAACTTTCCTCCTCGGTGTCTGGTAATAAGGACATTTAGATGCTATGTGACCATACTCTCTACAGTTATAGCAGGATCTGCTTTTAACTTGATGGTTTCTATGTTTTGATAGAGATGCAGATGTCACATAGTTGACCTTATTATATTTGAATTTAGACACTTCTTTGTTAGATGTATGAGTTGGTTTCACAAACTTAATTGCCTTAACTTGTTTTACATTTTTGATCTCTTGTTTACTTGGACTGTGACATGAAGCCCTTGATTGGTTAGGTTTTATAGTCTTTTTAGGGTCTTGTTTGACTTTGTTTGACCCTAACTTAAAACTAACCTTTTCAAATTCTTGTTCTAGGTTAACACAAGGCATTTTTACTATTGCCTTTGAAGTGGCCTCCTTCTGTTTAGTGTCAGATCCAATTGATTTAATTAAGGAATCTCGATCACTCACTAGAGGAGTGGACACCACGTCATCCTTGATGGGATTATCATTAATTTGTTTACTTTTAGTGTTCATCAAGGTCTTAGATGGTTGTGGAACCACTTTGTATCCTAGCTCCTCCCCATTATTTCTCTCTCTCACTAAGTGTTGGACAATGTGTGATGAGCTTGTCCAACTATGCAGTTTTTGTTTTAACGAGTTGACTTCTACTTCTAAAACTGCTTTTTGCTTCTTAGTGTCTTCTAGGGCGGTTAGATAGTACCTAATTTCATTCTCTTGGTTAAAAGCAACTACCTCAGTTTCCCTAAGCTGTTTATTCAATAGGTCTATCTTTTCCTTGTAACTGTGTTCGTTTTGTTTTAACACTCTATTGCCTCTGTACACAGTTCTAGATCCTTACTAAGCTATCATTATGATCTAATAACCTAGCAAATTTTGAATCTATACTTTCTCTGAATTTATTACATTCTAAGCAAACATGATTACTAAATAGTTGGTCAGTATTACTTACCTGAGATGAAGAGGAATCAGCCATGAGTGCAGACTCAGTTGTCTCTGGTTCTGGTGGTTCAGATGATGATACAGATTTTTCTTCTTCAGGCAGGTGGTTGACCACATTTGCAGTGTCTTTAGAATTTAGCATCGCGAGCTCTACTGCTATATCTCCCTCACTGGCAGAATCGTCATCAATATCCTCCACACTAGCTATGTTGGACTCTCCTGGTGAGACGAACCAGAAGCTCCAGTCCTATCCTTCATCATCATTTGCAGTCAGGGCTTTGGGATCCTTGTTTGATGATGTAGAACTGCTAGTTGTGGCCTTGTCCTGACGATTAAAGGACGAGAAGGGATTGCCATTACCAGTCTTCTTTGGCTTCACACACTCTCTCTTGAAGTGTCCCTTCTCACCACAGTTGAAACAAGTAACCTTTGACTTGTCGAATCCAAAGGTTGTGTCTTTGGTAGAAACCAAGTTCTGTCCAGTCTTTTTGACAAACCTTTTAGCTCGTCGGACAGCACTTGCCAAAGCCCACATTATGTCCATACGTTCAAACTCCATCTCGTCCACCTGCTTATAATCTTCATCTGCCAGGTTACAATTTCCTATCTTTCCAGCAACTAGTCCATCATAGGAATGGACCACAGCAGCTAAGAGGTCCATGTGTTCTTTGGCCACCTCAACTGTCATATTACCGAAGTTATCGGTTTTCAATTTTGCTGCATTAGCTTCAGGTATAATGTACTGGGTGCCAGACGATCCCAACGTTTCGGATCCTGAAGTAGAAGGTTATGCTAGATTTGCTGCTCTTGAGACGAAGGCAGCCTACAGTGGTGCTCCAGATGTCTTGGCCTGAGGAGTCGTATTGTAGAGTGCAGGATTCTGATTGTAGTTGGCCTTTTGAGCTCTGTACTTCATCTAAGCTCCTCTTCTCTCAGTTTCAGAATTAAGTCATTTATATCTAACTTCGAGAACATCCTATTCTGTCTGAGATTTGATACGAGGAAGCCCATTTCTCCAGTAGACCATCTGCAAAGTTGGATACCTTATCCTCCATCGATGTAACCACTCCATGAGTGTGCATCTCACTCATCAAGTGGTAGAATCTATCGATCACATCATCCAGACCTTCTTTTCCCATTGAAGAGAAGTTGTCGAACTCCTTCTTCAAAGCTTTGGCCTTAATGGCCTTGAGAGAGGCATTTCCGTCATACCTCTTCTCCAACGCATCCCATAGTTTCTTTGCTTGAGTGTACTCCGAATACTGATGGAAGATATCCTTCGGAATAGACTGAGTGAGCAAAGCATAGACTTTCTTCTCAGCATTGTGTTTTACCTTCTGAGCATCGACATGCCACTTAGAGTAAGTTGGACTCCGTCAGCTCCTACTGGCATGCTATAACCCGACTCGATGGCCTCCCACAAATTTGTATCTACACCATTTAAGTAGATTTCGAAACATTTCTTCCATTGTGGGTAGTCGTCTAACGTAATAAGTTTTGGGGGTTTATTGTGAATACCCACTTCGTTCTCCAACAGTAGTAGATTCTGAATACGTGTGTCTCTACTTGCTGTGTATGCTGAAAACTGGTCCTCCATTACACTTAACTTTATTATTTAACAAACTGCTAATGTATGCGAATGAAGGTATTCGATTGAACTTATTCATGCGATTGAACAAATGCGGATGGTTCAATCGTGCGACTGAACAAATGCGGATGACTCAGTCGTCCGAATGAACTAATGCGCTTGAACAGTCCGAATAAAAATGTCAGTCGTACGAATAAAGGTACGAATGAGTCCAATCATGCGGTTGGAGAATGCGAATGAACTCAGTCGTGTGATTCAGCCAATCGTGTGACTGAACTTGCTGAAGTTTGATAATTCGTAGGTTAAACTTGTTTTGACCGTAAAAACTCGAATTTCATCAAACCCTAATAGCCATATGCTGGAAAAACTAAACTTTTCAATCAGGAAACGTCTAAGACTCCGTTAGACACAAAAAGATTGCGTTTTTAATGCCAAAACACAATTTTTGTATCAAAACTATTGAATCAACACGTAATCAAGAGCCAATGCTCTGATACCACTTGTTAGGATCTTGTATTTGAATGAAACACCAACTGATTAACGTGTTAAACCAAACCAAATAGTGCGGAATCCTATTTGATTGGCGATCCAATCAGTGAGAACACACGTAGAAACAATAACGTATTGAATTTAGCGTAAAATCGGTTAGGAATCGATCTACAGCGTTCTATGAACTTGAAGTACGAACTTAGAGGCTTCTGAACGGCTAGGGTACGTCTGGAGTTGAAGTGGATTAAATGCTTATGTTTTTCAACGAATTAGGTGGTATTTATAGGTTAGGGTTGCTCATTCGGGCGACTGAACCATCATCATGGTTCATTCGTGCGATTAAGACATGCGGTTGATCCATTCGCACGACTGAGTATTCAGTCGTGCGACTGAGTATTTAGTCGTGCGACTGAGTTAATCTCATGTTATAGTCATACGACTGATCCAGTCTACTGGTTCAGTCGTGCGACTGAGTCATTCGTATGAAGTTGTTCATGCGTATGGTCCATTAGCATGGGCCATTCGCATGATGACTTCATGTTATTAAGTTTGAATGTATTAATTGTCATAACATTATTTATATTAATTCAAACAACCACATACCTATATAATCAAGTCAATATGCGTTAAACAACTCATTAATGAAATATTAAATATTTTAAACACAACCAAACATTTGTATTTCATTAAGTACCCAATGATTACATAAGTGTAAGACAATAAAGACATATTACATTCAGATCAGAATCTAGGTACATATGTATCAACATAGGCAAAGCACATATCAATCTTCAAATTGTAACTGCCATCTCTCATCTGTAATCATAACAAAAATCCCATAAAAATCGCTCAATCACTTTTAGTAGGAGAAGATATTCTGAATAAAAGAAACGATTTGTTTATTATTATAAGAGTTGATAGAGATTGAGGGTGTTCTTATTGTGGACTAGTCATCGGCTCAAAAGGATGAAAGAAGGTATGTGTTTCTTTATGGTTCTGTAGAAATCGAATTGCATGTTCTTTTTGATGTAAATATGAGTGATTTGTGGATGCGGAAATGGATTTTGGGTTCTTTGACAAGATTATTTACAAATATAGAGTAATTAAGTTTTGTGAATACGTAATCAGTCGAATAAGAAGTTGATGGATGTAAACTAAAAATGTAGTACTGATATGAAATCTAATAACATGTATGAAAAATTAAAGATTAGGGCTTTTTTGGTTTGGAAATGTAGAAATAAAGTATATGAAATTGGGGATTCCTTTTGCGTAGATATGTATGTGTAAGCAGGTAGATACGTATATGTAATCAACTCGTAAATTACTTGTTAGGGCTTTTTAGTACGCACAATGAAGAAAATATTGGTACATATATGTAAGCGAGTTGTGATTTGTTTGAATTTTTATGCATTTATACTTTTTTTGTTGGTGAATACGTTTCTGTAATTAGCCGGATACGTATATGTAACCAAAACCATAAATCCTTTAATTTGGGTTTTTTTAGTACAGTGTTTGAAAGAAAATGTTGGTATGTATTTGTAAGCAACTTATGAGTAGGTTTATTGTTATGCATTTATTAGTGTTTTTGTAAGTAGATACATATGTGTAAGCTTCTAGATAAGTATATGTAAGCAACCCGTAAATTTTTTTATTAGGGCTTTTGTAGTACCTAGATTGAAAATAATGTTGGTACGTATATGTAAGCAGGTTGTGAATTGTTTGATACTTATGCAATTTTATGTTTATTTATAGTTAGGTAAGTTGAAAAAGATTTTAAATGATATTGTTTTTGTTTAATTTACTCTATTTCGTATAGATGTCATCCGGTAATAGGAGGAGAAGTGGGAAAATTGTCTATACCTTTAATAAGTTTAAAAACACATCGTCTCATCCTATCATTGTTTGTGATTATGAAGAAGGATCCGAAATGAAAGGTCAAAATAATTATTCAACTGAGTAAACTGTTTGCATTTGTGTTTATTGGTAAGTCTATTTTAAATTGCGGATGTGTATCATGTTAATGCAGGAATGGATGTCAGATATTAACGTATATCATGACAAAGTAATGATGGAGACAGAAGATACGTTGAATGAAAGCATTTATTAGATTCGAACTTTTATGATTTTGGGGTTTTTTGTGTAATCAATACGATTGTTAGTAATCTTCTTTGGAACTTGAATGAATATCAATTATAATATTAAAAATGTCTTGTTTCAAGGTTATTCTTCTATGTTCATTGCTTATAGGGTTTGTATATTACACCGATGATGATTGCTTACATATATGTAGCTTCTGTTGTATATGTAACCGGTTAGTTTGTAAAATGACTAATAAATCATGTTTTTAGTTAAATTGCGCTAAATACTTATTATCTATTAGATGTTAGTATTAGACAAATATTTCAGTATGATGATGTTTGCTTGCATATATGTTTACATATAATTAATGTTTACATAGAAATTTTTTACGTATATATAAGCATTAGCATATATGTAGGACAATTGGATATGTCTGTTTACATATATGTAGGAGTATATCAAATATGAATAAGATTATGTTTGGTTTCATATATGTTTTTTTTATTATTTTTAAGATATAGAATTTGGATATTCTTAGAATTATTAGGTTACATAAATATATAAGGATAGACCAAGAATTATTTTATAATGGTACACCCAATGCATTATTAGGTCACATCTTTCATATATTGAATCTGGTTCCTACAACAAGCTTGTACTCAACTGGAACATTAGGAGTCAAGTATCGGGTTCCATTTGGAGATTCATATACATTAGTAGATAAAGAACCTTGAGAGTGAGAAAAAATGTAATAAGTCAGTACATTGTTAAAATTTCAATAGACTTGAGTTATTCATAATCAAAACTAAGGAAAATGTTATATTTATGTATGCTAACATATACGTAAATATTCTTATAGATATAACATCTGTTACATAATATCATGCTACTTACATATCTGTGATCAATATGTTTAACTAGAAAAAACTAACTGAACATATTAGTTCAAAAAATTATTGACTTTTTTAATAAATACCCTCATTTTTTTAAACAATATAACATTTTCACATTTCATTATTTATTTTTAAAATACACCATAAAAACAAAGTATTTTATCATTTTTAATATGAATATAGTATTTTCTATAGTTTATCTTAAAAAAATATTTTTTAAAAAAACACGTCTATGTGTTGTGTGTGTAACTAGCGTGATTATTCACTGTGTAATTACCAACATAATTTGGGTAATTATCATATAACTTGTGTAATCATAAATATAACTTGTGTAATTATTTTTTATAACTTGAGTAATTTTACTTTGCGTCATATCTAATATATCTTGCGCAAGAACACATATAACATGAATATAACATATGTAATTATGTACATTATATGCGTAATTGTGATATGTAAGGCCCTGTTTCCGGAGACCTCACAGTTGGTCAATCACAGCACCTAAAACATTAAACATTATAATTATACAAACTTAAGCAGCGGAAATAATTTATCAAAAACCATTCATTTCATTTAAAACACTGTTGTTGAGCAATACATCATCATTTAACTGTTTACAAAAGAATTGTTTTACTGCAATACAAAACAACAACAACATAAAATACGAATAGATGTCAGTCTTTTCCTGCCGAGTAGCTTCACCCTCATGCCATCCTCAGCAATAATTACCTGTCAACTGAAAATGTATAAAAGTCAGCATTGCTGAGTGAGTTCTAGTTTTTAAAAGTAACAAAATACTTTCTGTATGTTGTATAAGAAAAAACTCTTTCTATGAAATACAACTTTTTACTTTGTATGTGAGCACGCATTAACTATATGAACAGATACTGTTCATTCTCTTTACTGTATGCCTTGTAAGTTCTGTAATCTTTTATCTTTATCTTTCACTTTCTTATGGACCAATGAGCAATACCCTAAATTGTATGCGCGATGAAAACCGGTGATGGGCCATCTATATCCCTCAAGAGGGTTTTGTTTACTGTATACAAGGTTGACCTAATCACCTAGGGTAAGCTCCAAAGGTCTTGCCAGTCTCAATTGACTGGCTCTGTGTGCATAATAGAGTAGCTAACTCGCAGCACAGTTGAGCTAACAACAACACAGTCGTGTACCTCCTGTAAGCTTGCAAGACTTGTTAACATTCTATTAATGTTCATCTTCTCTTCTTTATTTCTCTTTCTCTTTATTAATACAATATACTTTACGTTACAAAATTAATAAACATACCACGTAAAGTCACACATTGTAAGTAATAATAATAGCAATAATAATAATAAGGAACAATCATAATCATGCATGAAACTCATCATTAATAAGCCCTAATCAAACCTCGGTCAAAACCCTAAAAACACAGACTCCCGAAAATTCTGTAAAAATTTCTAAGTGTTTAGGCGCTTTGACACTATTTGGGCGCATGAGCCCTGTTTGGGCGTTTCATCACTATGTAGGCGCATGAGCCAACACTTAAATCATTTTATCCTTTAGGCGCATGAACTATTCAGGCGCATGGACACTTAGGCGCATGGACCACTTGGGCACATGGACCACTTGGGCGCATGGGCACTATTGGGGCGCATGGGCACTATTGGGGCGCATGGGCACTATTGGGGCGCATGGCCCTACACTTAGTCGTCCGACTAATATTTCTAGGCACATGGACCACTCTTCAGGTGCATGAGCTATACTTAAACATTTCTAAGGCATAATTCAGGTGCATGGGCTACTGTTCAAGCGCATGGGTTACACTTAAATCCTTTTAAGGCATTTCCAGGCGCATGAGCCTTATCTAGGCGCATGAACCTTCTGTGTAACATGTTTCTAGAATGTTTTCGAACCCAAATCATCAAACTTATCTGTTCTAAGCTTACCAAGGCTATTCTAAACATGAACAACCTATAAGCATTCAAGAATCATCATCTAACATGCATAATACATATGGGTATACATACATAAACATTTGAAAATCATTTTAATACATTCTCAACCCTAAAGAGAGTTTAAAACAAGTAAAAACCAGGGTCTAGAACTCACTTGGTACAACTTGGGTGTATCTTCCTTCTAACCCTTTTGCAACTGAGTTCAAACACCTAAAAACCACACCAAACACACACACACCCAAGCACATACACAAACACATAAGCACATAAACATATATCCGAGACAAAACTCGTCATAAATGCTTAAAAACCTTGAATTCAATCTCTTATTTTCTTCTTCTTCAAAACCCGAAGTTCTGCTCTCTTCCTTTCTCTCTCTCTCTTTAAAACCGAAGTGAAAGTGATGTGAAAAGAGGGTGGGCGGCCATGCCCACCTTTACACCAACTTTCAAAGATTTTGTCATTTTGGACACTTTTAGTCCCTCCACTTGGACTTTATTACTTTTCTTTCTTTTTATTCTTCATTTCTTGTCCTTTTTAAAATAACCGGGTGTTACATGATATGGACGAAACTACCCTCCGCCAGAAAACACATACCCGTCCTTATGACTTCGTACCTTCGCACAAAAATTACACTTTGTATAGTAATCGATCCCTATAAATATATATAGGATAGATAATAAATGTTAACCCTTATTTATTGTGATAACCTATTAACTCAACTAGTGGTCCGCAGTAGGTCACATTATCATTGTAATTAAGTTATATTTATAGTAGTAAAACTAGTTGTACACAATGAATGTAAACCAAATGACATTAGTGGTGTACAGATATTATAATGATATATTTAATGGTGTAAGTTATATACAAAAATAACATCATACAACAAAAGTTAAGAAAGTCTTAAGAAACGGTGATGTGTTTTTAAAAGGGTTGGAAATTTTGAAAATGAGAGGAAATTATTACATCAATGGTGTTATGCGATTTAAAAATTAATTACACTACATAATCATTATGTAAATGTTTGTTACATTAGTGGTAATGGGTTATTGCAATAAAGATGAGTTAACAACTGTTCATTTCCCCACACACGCACGCACACACTTGATCAAAAATATAAGAAACCATTTAAACTCTTGTATTATTTATAGTATAACTTGATCAAAATGCAGAGTCATTGTAATATCTTTAAGATTTTTTTAACATGATATGTATATTTTGTTTCATCATTTGTATTAAAATATTATATACACGACTTGTGCAGCTCTTCTAATTTTTAATATAATTATAATTTTTAATGGACTTTGAAATGTATAAAATTTCAATATATATATATAATTTTTAATATATATATATATTATATATATATATATAAAATTTGAAATGTATAAATCAGCATATATCACATCTAACATAACACCATTCTTTATTTAACTCTAATATTTATAAATTTTGCACATGTAGACTCACAACATATTTTAGCCACTATTATCTTATCCTCTCTCTCAGTTGGATCTCTTCACTCGTCCCACAAGAGAGCAAGAAAAATATACGGATGCTTACGGGAAAGAATTTTATTATTGTGTAATATTTCATGTCTCTAATTTACTATTATCATCAAAGCCCAACCTGAGTACTTTTTTAGTAAATGCAATGCTTACAGTACGTAGAAGTTATACCCTCAATAGCTGCTCTTGCAGTAGAAATCTAGCTTGATATCGCTTTATGTAAGGCCATGATTTAGGCCATGATTTCCAGACAGTCTTACACTTGGATTTTAAACATCAGAAATACACATTTCATAAATTTTGAACATTCATTATCATCGCAATGGAAATTAAACTGTCATTACATTGATCTCAATCTAAAAAAAGATATTACATTCATCAATCAAATGTCTATCAAAGTATCGGAATGTCACTCTCGAACACATCCAGGTAACTTCAAATCTATATAAAGATATCATTATTTATTCTATCCTTCTACCTATCCACCTAATATGCATATAAAAATCAATGTTATTTAGTAAGTTCTAGTTTTATATAAACTTTAAAGGACTCTTTAATTAGCATTTTAGTCATTTACATAGTGTCTTTAATCAACATTAAATTATCAATACATTATACACATAGTGTCTTTATCATAATTCATACTTTACATATGTTTTCATACGTTAACATTGTATTCATTTATTTACTTTATCTTTATCTTTTCACTTTATCTTGAAGTTGATACAAGTACTAACCTTCTATCATGATGAGCATACTCAACGTATAAATCCTTCGGGGTAAACATGCACAAGAAAAAGTTCTTTACGGTTGAGTGCACATGTCACACTCCCATCAGGGTGAGCGAGCAAAATGAAAGGCCTCTATCGTTTGAGTGTGAAGGATGCAACTCTTACCACATGAGTGCATACCAGACACAACTCCTATCGCGTGAGTAGTGCACAAAGTAGAGTGAGTGAAAATGCAACAAATGCATACTCATATTAGTGCTTGTAAGACTTTTCGGTATATCGGGCCTATTTACTTTTTTAATTACTATTTTCTCTCTTCTTTTCTTTCTTTATATCTTTACCATAACAGTCTTTAATCATTCATACTTTATTTGTGTTTTACATATATTAGAATTACACAATAGCGTTACTCGGCCATTATACAATGTTTAGAATTTATTATTTTAAAAATACACAATAGCCAATCACTAACAAAATATACATAAAGCTGACATCTATTTGATATGAGTTGAAACGCATAAACAAATTTATTAACTTTTTATATAACTATGTAGTACTCATATTAAACATAATAAACGTTCGTTTTTATAGTGTAACTTTTTTTTAAAAAAATTAAGATTATGTATAAAATTTATGAACATTTATAGAAAATGAGGTAATTTGAAAAAAAGTCAACAAAAGTGGCCATAACTAAAATACCCCTCTAGCAAACTTTTTTACTACAATTGAATCTCAACAATTAATTAAAAAGATTGTTAATTAAGATTTCTTCTATGCTTTGTAGATTTTTTATCTTTTTATTTGAACAATTTCCATAATTAAAACCGAAGGAGGATGATATTAACAAATGGGTCAAAGCATGTCGAAAAACATATCGTTTTTATGGGACACAAAAATATCTTTAAAAAACATATTCAAAACAGTTAGTGGCTTTTTTTATACAGATATCATACACACACATACATACATTCATACGTACATGCGCACCCACGCATCCACGCACGCACGTCCGCCCGTACGCACGCCCGCTCGCTCGCACGCACGCATGCACGGATGGACGGACGAACGGACGCACGAACGCACGGACGCACAGACGCACGGACACACGAACGCACTGACGCACAGACGCACGCAATGACGGACGCACGCACGCACGCTCGGACACACGCTCGGACGCACACGCACACGCACCCACACACACACACACACACCCACACACACACACACGCACACGCACGCATGCCCGACGCCCGCGCGCGCAAGCACGCACGCACACACCCACGCACCGACACCCACACCCACACCTACACCCATACCCACACCCACACACACGCACACGCACACGCTCACACACACGCACACGTACGTACGTACGTACATACATACATACGTACGTACGTACGTACCTACGTACCTACGTACATCTACGTACATACGTACATACGTACCTACGTACAGTACGTACATACATACATAGATACATACATACATAATACATACATACATACATACATACATACATACATACATACATACATACATACACACATACGTACATACTTAGTACATACATACATACATACGTACGTACATACATACATACATACATACATACATACATATATATACACACATATATACATACGTACATACATACGTACATACATACGTACATACATACGTACATACATACGTACATAAATACGTACATACATACGTACCTACATACGTACATACATACGTACATACGTACCTACGCACGTACATACGCACGTACCTACGCACGTACATACGCACGTACCTACGCACGTACATACGCACGTACATACGTGCGTACATACATACGTACACACGCACGTACATACATACGTACACACGCACGTACATACGCACGTACACACGCACGTACCTACGTACGTACACACGCACGTACATAGGTACGTACACATGTACGTACATACGCACGTACATACGTACATACCTACGCACGTACATACGTACGTACATACGCACGTACATACGTACCTAGATACGTACATACATACGTACCTACATACGTACATAGATATGTACATACATACGTACATACATACGTACATACATACGTACATACATACGTACATAAATACGTACATACATACGCACATACATACGTACACACATACGTATGCATGTACGTACATGCATACGTACATAAATACATACATGCATATGTACATGCATACGTACATGCATACGTACATGCAAACGTACATGCACACGTACATGCAAACGTACATGCATACGTACATGCATACGTACATGCATACGTACATTCATACGTACATGCATACGTACATGCATACGTACATGCATACGTACATAGACACGTACATAAACACATACATAGATACGTACATGCATACGTACATACATACGTACATACATACGTACATACATGTCACACCCCCGCTAAGATCGGAAACACGGGGATGTAACGAGACGGGATTGTCATAACACATTGTAAGCGCTAGAGATACAATAAAATAAATGATGACAAGCGTGTCATGACGACACCCGACAACAAGGGGACTTGTGTCGTGTTTAGTCAATAACATAGCCATAAGCATAAACATGTTAAATGATTCACATAAACAAAGATGATAACATTGTATGTAATTCCTACACCCGTGAACAAGTTACGAAAGTAAGATGTTTAAAGCAACTACAACAAAGTTCCAAAGGACAATGTTTAGTCTCAAAATGCGTCCTAGGGTCTCCACTAAGGCAGCACACCTAGATCTTCAACTAGCATGATCACCTGAAAAGATATGCTCAAAATGATCAACAAAATTATTGTTGAGCTCGTAGGTTTAAATAGTAAATAAGTAATTGATGTTGTATAATAATAGTGGCGGAATACCGTGAATACAGTTATAAGTAAGCAATATCACATGACATGAGCTTTACAACCAAACCTAACGCCGTACACACAGAATCTTGTCGGAATAAATTCACCCAAGGCCCGTTCCCGGCTACTGTTGGTACTAACTAGTATACCAACAACAAGGGTGGGGGTGTCAACCCAGTAGTACTACCAATACCTATCCATTGGTTCCCACACTGGAATTAAATGGTTGTAAAGAAAGAACCACACAGCAGACCCAAGCATGTATCAGATAAGTACTCACAAAATAGTATCACGTTGATTCCAAGTATGTAATTGTATGTAAGTTGTACAGCATAGAAAACGGGTGAGCTTACTTTTCCCCTATGTTTGTAAATGATTGAAAAGTTCTATAAGCATAAAAAGGGGCCACGAAACTCACTTGTTAAGTGGTAAGTATGAATGATCAAAGTTCCCCAAATGTTGTATGTAAAGAACGGTCAAACACCTATTGACAGTTATTGTTAAGCATTAATAATATGTTTAAAGTATATAGAAATGTTCAGCCGATTTGGGTTGTATCAGTTTGGTCGCGCGTAACACACACAAGCAGACACACGTATTAGATCATATGTAGATCCAAGTACTAGGAGTAGTCGCCATTGCTGATGATATTTGTGTAAAGATCCCATTGTTATAAGAGAAAGTACTTGTTAAATATTTGCAGTCCCAAATGGGTTGTTGATAATTGTAAAATGTTAGGTTGATTTGATTTGGAATAGTATTTGCATGTTGATAGCGTTGGCTTTAATCTTTTTGGTCGGGCAATGACAACTATGTTAATGTTACCTTATCATCACACGACATTCAAGAAGGAAATTCACACATACAGCATCTTCAATCACACAACAGGACCAGAAGCACAACTCAACACTCCATTTGCACGAATCAATCCTCAATCGTACGAATTAGCTTCATTCGTATGATTGTACCTTTATTCGCACGACTGGCATTTAGTTGTACCACATAGCACCCATCGCACGACTTAACCTCCATACACACGAATCAACCTTCATTCGTACGAATCAGATACATTCGTACGACTGAACCTTCATTCGTACGATTGGCCTTCAGTCTTGCGGTACACGCACAATCACACACTTCATTCATCCGCATGACTCAATCGCACGCATCACTCATCCGCATTGACTCAATCGCATGCATTCATTCGATCGCACGACTCAGCCGCATGACATACCCAGTCGCACAACTCAGTCGCCCGAATGACACAGTCGCACGATTCACCCAGTTGCACGGCTCAGTCGCATGCCCAGTCGCCAAAATGGCAGATTCGCGACTACAGCAGTGCAGAGCAGCCTCCGACTGCTCCGTGCACGGGTTTTACACCACAAGGACTTTCAAAAACACTCAACAAAAATACACAAACAAGAATAACACGCAGAAAG